>WSYQ01000060.1:347500-572365 GCA_011426435.1 Lysiphlebus fabarum
CTCACTTTTTAGGAGATGACGGGGGGGTGAGGGTGCCAAGAGCATGATCAGTTGTATCATTTGAATTTGTGCTCAATATTGCACCACCAGTTGTAACAACACTCGTATTTCCAATTGTCATATTTGTTTTATTATTATGTTCATTTAATTTTGATGATGATGAAGAAACACCACCACCAACAGCAGCAACAAATGATATAGGACCAGCAGCACTACCACCATTACCACTAACAATACTAGCAGCAGTAGCAGTAGTAACAGTAGTAGCAGCAGAAACAGTACTAGTAACTGTAACAGCAGCACTTGTACCCGGACTTGTTGATCTACTTGTTACTTGTTGTTGTCCAATACAAGTTGTTGAAGATGATGAGGATGATGATGATGTATCTTTATTATCTTTTGTTCCTTTAAGCTTAGCTGTGCCTTTGACAACATCAGATAATCTATTTATTGATGATTGTAATACTTGGTTTTCCACATTTATTGGTTGTTCATTAATACTTATTGTATTATGTACTTTATCACCGGGTAATGGTGGAAATGCTGATGCAGCTAAATCAAATTGTACAGCACTACGACTACTATATTGTTGAGCAGTTATATTTGATATTGTATTAACTGTTGATGCTGCTGTCGTTGTTGATGATGTTGTTGTTGCTGCTGCTGTTGTTGTTGTTGTTGTTGTTGTTGTTGTTGTTGATGCTGTTGTTATTGTTGTTGTTGATGTTGATGTTGTTATTACACCAGTTATTGAGTTTGATAATACCGATGATGATAATGATGATGATGATGATAACAATGGTGATGCTGTATTATGACTGTTGTTATTATGATTATTATTATTATTATTATTATTATTGTTGTTGTTGTTGCTGTTATTGCTATGATGATGATTATTATTATGTGATGACTTTACTTGTCCAATAGTATCATGTTCTTTGGTCCTGCGATTCATTCGATGACGTGAATATTGTTGTATTGGATTATTATCAATTAAATTTGTATTATTATCATTATCATGTGATGTTACTGACGTTTGTAAATTTTTTGTTGTTGTACCATGCACAATTGTATTGTATGATATCGTTTCACTAATTGGTACTTGTTGTTGATGGTGATGATGATGATGATGATGATGTTGTTGTTGTGGTTGTTGATGATGTTGTGATTGTTGTTGTTGTTGTTGTTGTAATGTTGTTATTGTTGTGGATGATGTACCAACATTGTGAGAGGAATGATATTTTGTGCCTGTTTGATAGTTTGATGAGGCTTGTTTTGTAGTTGTTGTTGCTGTTGATGATGTAGATGATGATGATTGTGTTGAATTTGTCATTGGTTGTACTGGCAAAACAGTATTACTAGTTGTATTATTCATAGTAATATTTGTATTATTTATAGCTCCACCAGAATTATTATTGTTATTTTTAGATTGATGATTTGTGCGACCTCCTCCTCCACCACCACCACCACCACTAGCCATTTGTAATACCAATGTATTTGAATTTGCATCTATTACAAATCTATCGTTATTACGATCAGAACTATTTCTATGCTGTTTACGACTGAAAAAAATAAAATAAAATAATTAATAAAAATTAAATATTTATAAATATTATTTTATTATTTGATTATCAACTGACAATGGGCATGTTTAATTTTTAAATATAATTATATAAAAAATTATTAAAAATATAAAGTTACCTTTGTCTTTGATTAAAATTTCTTGGATGAGGTTTAAATGAATTATGTGGTGTCAATCCATTTACTGTAAAAACACCTGTTGACATATCAAAATATGCTGGACTTGCTGGACCCCAATGCATCATTGATGGATAAAATGGCTGATGCTAAATCATTAAATATTAATATTTAAAATAAGTAAATAAATATAAAAAATAATTAATTAATTAATAATGATAAACTTACATATACATGAACCTGATTTGTAAATGGTTGCATTGTTGCTGGTGGCATTGTGGTACCATTGGTATATAGAAAACGTTGTTGTCCAGCTTGATAAGAACTTGGATCATAAACAGGTGGTGCTGCTACTGCTGCTGGTGGTGGTGGTGTACGATAACCATTTTTCATACCACCTGGTACTGTTGAAACAGCTGGTATTGGTAACCTGCTGTTCATTGGTTTAGCTTTTATTCTAGCCATTATTGGCTTTCCCTAAATATATAAATAATAAATTAATAAAAATTGCAAATATTTTATAAAAATCAAAGTATGCATGTATATTTACCTGAAATTCTTTGACTTCTTCACGTAAAAATCTATAAGCTTTTTGGGCATCTTCATCAGATTCAAAAGTTACATACCATGAACTATTGTGAGCAAACTCACATGAAATAAGTCTTGGGCAACCTTCACCTGAGAATAAATTCTAAATAAAAATAATAAAAATAATATATCAATAAATATAATATAAAATTAATTAATTAAATATATATAAATATATATAAAAATATAAATTTAAATTAATTACTTTGACTTCTTCCAGAGGTGTATTATCTGGAATTTCACGTAATATAACTATACAACGTTTGTGATTTGGTCTAACTTTTTGTCCTTCTTCATCAACTTGTACATTTGGTGATTCACGAAGTACCTCTGTTATTAATTTAATATCTTTTGTTAATTTTTTAACTTGATTAAAATTTGCTACTGTCCATATTGGAACATATTGATCATTATCCATTTGTGATAATAAATATGTATCATTAGCTAAATTTTCTCTGTAAATTAATAAATAATAACAATTAATAAACCTGATTTTTTTTGTTTTATTAATTATTAATAATTAATATTAATAATAATAATGATAATATAAATACCTTGAAAAATAGTATTCAAGTTGTGATGATAGCATTGATTTAAGTTGATCAAGTGGCATATTAGCCAATGATGTATCACTATTATTCATTGAAATACCATCAGCACCAGTATCAACTGGTGCATATGTTACACCAACAGCACCACCACCACTACTACTACTACTCAAGCCAATATTATGTTGAGCTGAAGGCTCAATACCACCCATATTTGGATCAAGCATTAGTTCATTTGTTGTTGAACTATTATTACCACTACCATTCATAACACTGTAATCTACTGTTGATCCACTTGATGATGATGATGATGATACAACTGTTGTACCACCAATTGAACCCAATGATTCAGGGGTGGCTGGGTAAACCGCCCCTGTTTGGAGCTTTCCAATGTCTCCATTCATGTACACGTACCCTTTTAACAATAAACAAATATATAATAATAAATTTATTATAAATTATTAATTACAATAATAATAATAATGAATTAGATGTAGATTTAGATATATTTTTTGATATTTTCAAGTTAATAATGATAATAATTTTACTGGCCACACTATGAATGATGATCAAGTTTAATAATTTAACAAATTAATAAATATTATTATTACTTGTAAAATATATATATTTTTTTTTCTTAATAATTTAATTATTATTAGATTATTATATATTTTTTAAATAAGTCTTGTTGCATCACTCAATAAAAACCAGACATTGCTGATCGGCCTATCTCGGCCATGTTTAACCAACAAAACTATCTTACTCTCTCTCTCTCGCTCTCTCTTTCCCCAGTTTTTTTTTTTTTTTTTTATTTAAAGCAAACATTTTTTTTCTCAATTACCAATACATTTACACACCTATTACATCAAATATATTATTTCATTAATAATTCGGTAATAATATTTCCTAGATTAAAACACATTATTATCTTGTGAAAAATACCAAGATGACGACGACGATCACGACTGATCGTCGATACTGAAGAGGAAAAAAAAATAAAAAAATAAAAAAAAAGGTCGCTTAGATATGCCCTGATTACAACATCACACACCAAGATTTAAATGTAATAAAATAATTAACATAATAATAAATGTAAATTATTTTACCAAAATTACCTACATCTATTATTACCTATCTGTATCTACATGTACATTTATAATCCAATAATAATTATAACAGGTATTTTATTTTATTTTATTATTTTTTTTATATATTATAAAATCTATATTTAATATACCTATATATTTTTTAGCAACAAAAAAATAAAAATGCGTAACGTTAAAATGATGATGGAACGTTGCCACATGCCATAAAATAACTTGAGCTCAAACTAAACCAAGTGGTGGCCAACACAAATTGTAATTGTACATATCTCTCACTTGAGTCTTTCCTTTCCCATTCACGCATGGTTTAATTCTATTATATGCTTAAATCAACATTTTAATATAAAAATATATATACCTATATAATAATTAACATTCAATAATATTAATTATAAATAATATTATTATTTTTTAATATTAATATAACATATAGTTGTACTATAATCACATTATCATTTCAAGTTGGTGTATTATAACCAAAAAAAAAAAAAAAAAAAAAAAAAAAATAAAAAAAAAAAAAAAAAAAAAAAAACAGGGAAATTCCCAGTCAATTGACAATTTTAATTTTTTTTTTTTTAATTAAGAAATATAATATTATTTTTTGAAAAAAGAAATACGATAATTGTGTGTTGGGGTCAAAGATATGCAATATGTTGGTGTGTATGAGTTACTGGCCAAATATAGAGTGGAGGAGATGAGAGACACATTCATTTTGGCCGGGTTATATCTATTATTTATTTATTTATTTATTTAATATATGATGAATATGGATACCTATAAATAATAATATTTTATATGAAATGATACAATGTTTAAATAATAATAATAATAATAATAATAATATGTCAGTTACCAATATCGCCATTCATATTATCCAAAAAATTAGATATTGTCATCCGCAATAATTTGTATCTTCTTTGTTAATTTAATATAAACTAACAATCAATTTAATTTATGATCAAATCACTTGGTGTTCCAGTTGTTGTAATACTTGGTCAGTTTCCATTAAAATATATTATATATACATAACACATTCACACACACTAAATTTTTCTTCTTTTTTTTTTTTTTTCAATAAATGTGTTGAATTACACACACACACAGAAAAAAATACACGCGCACTTAAAAAATTCTTACTCGTGTGAATATATATATATATATATATGTGTGTGTGTATATGTGTTGAATAGAGAGAGAATAAAATGGAAAAAAAAAAATGATAAAAATCAACAATAATTATTTATTTAACAATATATTACCTATATTTTTATAGGATAAAATAAAATAATATTAATCACAACACATTGATACAAATATTAATCACATATTTGACAATCATTGTTTATTATTAATAATAATAATAATAATATAATTTCTTTTTTTTTTTATTAAAAATTAACGATGCGAGAATATTAGCTACCGTGTGGCCTGGGCCCCGTAGCCCGTAGCACTTTTTACTTTAAAAAACGTTAAAAATATTAATAATTATTGACATTTATACACTTTTTAACGTATATTATAATTATCACACTAATAAATAATATTAAATTATTAATTATTTATTTATTTATTTAATATTTAATAATAAAAAAAAAAAAAATCTCTCAGTGTCTTTTTCCCGTCTTACTATCGCTGATGTACCTTCTCCCTCTGTCTCTTTTTTTTTTATTTTTTGCTTGACTCTCTCTCTCTCTTTCTCTCTTTTAACTCTCCCCCCTCTTTTATTTTAAACAATTCTCAATTTTTTCTCTCTCTCTCTCTTTTTCTCTTTTAAAACATGCACACACTCGTGTACATGTACCTTTATGTATTGCAAATTGTATTAATAAATAAATAAAATGAAATATGATAAAATTATTATTATTTTTTTTTTCTCTCACTATTATTTATTTATCAATCTATTTATCTTTATCTATCTTTTGATATTTCAGCTTAGATTTATTGTTGCAATATATACTTTAATCATTTTATCACGTAACATACGTTTATCTACGTCATTATTATTATAACTATTTATCATAGTATTAGTTGAATATATTTATATTGTTCAAACATAATTTATGCATAAACTTACGTATTTTTATTTTGTTGAATTTTTATTTATTGTTTTTTTTTTTTAATTTTTAATTATTATTTGGGTTGATATATTATTTGAACATTAAAAAAAAAAAAAAAAAAAAAAAATTGTTTTTCCTTAGCGAGAAAGAAGTTATCAACTCGACACACAAATTTCTCGAGGAAACTACAAAATGGCCGATACTGAAAGGCACATGCCGTTTATTTCAGCGCAAGTGCATTGTGGGACATTTTTTTTTTTTTTTTTTTTTTCCCCATTTTTATTATTTAGTTGTTTTTTTTTTTTTTTTTTTTCGGGTAATACCCGCGCGCGTGATACGGCATTATAAATATGTATAGGTGTATCCATGTGTGTCCGTTATGTGGCGACATCTTGACGCTTCACCGGGGAATTCCCGCTCTTTTTTTTAATTTTTCAGCGGCCATGTTTGATATTCTCTCTCTCTCTCTTTTTACATACCTATATCATTGTTATTATTAAAAATATATTTATTTATTAATTTAATTAATTATATTAGTATACTATAATTATTATAATTTAATTGATTTTTTTTTATTGTTTATTTATTTATTAATATAGTTAAAATATATATAATAATAAATAATAGTACATACATGGAATCAAAGGCACAAAAGTTGAATAATAATAATTAAATTTACAAACAAATAAAAATTTTCTTATCATTTTTATCACTTTATTTTTAAACGAGAATATTGCAGTGTTGAATTAAATCGTGAATAATAAAAAAATTAAATAATATGTATAGATGAATTAAATAATAATAATAATAATAAATTGAATTAAATAAGATGGAAATTAATTTCATTAATTTTTTTTCCTTTAAATTACAAATAATTATATAAACAATATATTTTTTTTTTCTAATGTTTGTAATTGTTTCAACAGTCATGTTATGACATTATCATTGATTCAATTTTTTTTTAATAATTTTTAATTAATTAATAATTAAAAATTATATTCTCTGAAAACGTCAATTGCATCAAGATACATGCTATCTAATACCATTAATTTTATTATTCATTCAAATCTATCTTTTCAATAATAATTATAATATTTTATCAATTTAATTGTTTCAAATTATCTAATATAACATAAGGCTGTTATTAAATATTGCTTCATACAAAATAATAATAATAATAATAAATAATTTAGTTATTTTAATTTATTAATTAGTTATTATTAATATTATAAGTAATGTATTTGTTTTTGTTTAATTCAATTTTATAAATTGATATTGTGCCTATGATAATATTATTATTTTAAACACAAATGGTATTATCGTTAAATGATTTTATTATTTTCAAACTATTTTTATTACTTGGCTGTATTTTCATGGAATTTTTTTTTCTTTAATTCCAGTAATAAATATAGCAATTTAATTACTCATACAATTATTTAATTTGATTAATTTTAATTTTTTTGTTTTTTTCCTTCAATTAATAATATTATAAAGGGCGTGGTTGTTGTTGTTGTTGTTGTTGGTGATGATGGTAGTTGTTGTTGTTGTTATGACAATGAAATTTCTATTTTCATGTTAAATTATGTAAAACAACTAGGAAAATGATTTATGGTAGGAAAAATAGAAAAGAAAAGATAAGAGAAGAAAGGATTTTTGATAAAATGATGGAATTTTTTTTTTTTTTTTTTTTTTTAATATTTTGTTTGTTTTTTTTCTTATTTTATTATTATTTTTTTTTTTGTTTATTCTTTTTGGCTGAGTGGTTAACGAATTTTTAATAATTTTTATTAATTTTAAAAACCGTGAACCTTGAGCTGGTCAGGTTTAGCCAGACCTGATTTTGTTAGCCACTGGCATATATTTTCACGCTGATCCCCCTGCAGCTGAAGAACCTCACCGTACTCTGGGTGTTCAATCACAGTCCCATTGCACGCAAACTCCTGTAATAATATAAAATAATTAATATCAATTTAAAATTTAAAATTATTACTACTATTATTTTGAATTAGAAATTAAATTTTCATTTTATTTAACTTTTTTGTAAATAATATAGAAAAGTGACCCAGATAAAGTGAACAATAGAAATTTCAATTCACTGTCAATGAACAATTGTTATGTACAAGGTCACATCTCAATTTAGGCCAAAAATATATAATTTACTATTTAAAAAATCAAAATTTTTATATTTTACAAAACATACATTGTCAATACAAAATTAATTTAATATAATAAAAAGTTGTCATGCATAAATAATGATTTTTTGCTCTTAATAATAATTGAGTATACTGAAATACAAATAAATAAATATATATGATAGGATATTTTTAATAAAATGACAAAACATTTTAAAATCTATTTTTATAAATGCCTTCAAGTGATAGTCAATGACAATCACAATCGTCATCAACAAAATAAAAAAACAGAGATGAAAAATATCAATGATATTATTAATCATTTTATCATACCTTTTTACATGTCCGGACAATTTTTTTAAGGTCATACTCCGAAGATAATCCTTGTACCGTTGTTAAGGTCTTACGACCATTACGCTGTTGGATTCTTATATGCACGAGACCGTCTTGGAGATCATCATCTGAACCCTTGATTGCATCTGCAAAGGGGTCTATAAGAGAGAGAGAGAGAAAAAAAAAATATTAAAACATGACTCAACTGACATTGTAAAAATTCAAAATGGAGGACATTATTGAAAGAAAAAAAAATATATATAGATATATATCCTGTATAATAAATTATAAAAAAAAAAAAAATTCTAGATAATATAAAATAAATTATTCATGACAATTAATATATTAACAATTATTTTTAAATAATATTAAATTGTGCGTGATGATGCAAGACGCTTTGAAGACGCCATTTTGATAAAAGCATCCTCTGGACAGACAATGTACAACATCATCATCATCATCATCATCATCATCATCATCATCATCATCATCATCATCATCATCAGATGATCATGGACACACATCATCATTATAATCACAATAATATTATTACAAATAATAAAATATATTTCTGTAATGTTGGTTATTATAAATAAAATAATATTTAAAATAAATAAAATGAAATGGAAATACTTACCGAATGTATTAAGATTCTGGATGGACATACGACAAACAAAATATATCTCTCGAAGATATATAACTGCAAATATGCAAAAAAATTTATAATAATTTCACAAGTAAATGATTTTAAATTTATTGGTTTTGTGTGTGGAATTAGTAAAACCACTGTTCACGAATGAGCTGAGTCAATATGTATGTATGTCTTGTATGAACTGGAACACACACCACATCAACCAACACAAACTATAGTACAATAAAATTATTTAAAAAAAAAAATAAAATAAAATAATAATAAAAAAAAACAGAGACCGGAAGTAAAAGTTGCATTCGTCACAAGAATGAGAGAGAAAGAGAGAGGAGAGCAAGTTAATATATATAAAAATGGGTGGGGTTTATATATTTTATTGTCGTGTTCATGAAAACTAACCAAAATATTTATCGCCATTTTTTAATTTCCATTGTATTCAGCCAATCTGGCTGTATAATATATATCTGATTTTATAATACATCAGCCAATGAAAATACAGATATAAAAGTATCAACCAATGACATTTCTCACTCTCTTTCTGTCTGTGGACAAAAATGCCATCTGTCTGAAGGCAGATGAAATTTCATATTTATTATAAAAAAAAAAAAAAAAAAATGAATTATTGAAAAAATAAAAAAAAAAAAAAAAGATACATATTATAATAAAAAATAAACAGAAAATGTTGATCTGACATTCTTGTGGACGTGGAAGAATTAATAAAAAAAAAAAAAAATTAACTCTCTTACCCTTCAATGAGTCAATGATCCTTTTATATACATACCTGCCAAAAAAATTTTGTATATATTATTATTAGTATTTACTTGTCAATGTTGACAAGTATCTTGATAATCAGTTGGATTTGTAGTATAATATAACATATGGTGGAGTCGTAATACATCTCAAGGGTAATTTAAACAATTTTTTTTTTGTTTTTTGTTTTTTATTTTTTTAATTTTCAACAAAAAAGATAATTAAAATTATCTTATTATTGGAAAAAGAATGGCAAGTCCTAGAACTCGACGAGTACTTGGTGAATTGAAGCCAAATGATGAAAATAATGTAAGTTGTATTGATATTTATAATTATTTATTATTTAATAACATCTTGTCAAATAAAATATAAAAAATTTTAATTAATAGAAATGTTTTGAATGTGGAGCACATAATCCACAATGGGTTTCGGTGACCTATGGAATCTGGATATGTTTAGAGTGCTCTGGAAAACATCGAGGTCTTGGTGTTCATTTGTCATTTGTACGATCAATATCAATGGATAAATGGAAAGATATTGAACTTGAAAAAATGAAAGTTGGTGGTAATAGAAATGCAAGAGTATTTTTTGAATCTCAACCAGATTGGGATGATGATATGTCTGTATCAAAAAAATACAATACAAAAGCTGCTGCATTATACAGAGATAAAGTATATAATATATAAAAAATTATATTAATCATTTATTATAATTTATATTTAATAATTATTTTATTGTATTTTTAATTATTTAGATAGCAACATTAGCACGAGGAGAAACTTGGACTCCAGGTAATTCATCAGTTAAAGAATTTCCAAGTTCATATAGCGATAGCTATAATAAAGACAATAGTAGTAATTCATCATATCAACAAGATGGTTCATATCAAAATTACAATTCACCTGCATTTAAATCACAAACTGAATCATTTTTTTCACGTGTACAAAATGAAAATGCTACTAGACCAGAGTAAATTTTATAATTAATTTTATCTCATTTTTATAATAAAGATAGTTTGTTTAATTAATTAATTTTTTTTTTTTTAATCAATTTTTAAGTGGTGTACCTCCAAATCAAGGTGGTAAATACAGTGGATTTGGCTATCAAATGGATGCACCACCTAAAAGTTCATCACAAGAATTTTTTGATACTGCTGTATCATCCTTAGCCAGTGCAAGTATTAAATATATTGAATTTATATTAATTTAATAACAATAATAATTATAATAAAATTATTAAAACAGGGATGGTCTGTATTTTCATCATCAGCAACTAAAATTGCTAGCAAAGCAACTGAAAATGCATACAAAATTGGTGGCATTGCAAGCCAAAAGGTATTTTATTATTTATTTATTTACTATTTATTTATTATTATTTATTATTATTTATTATTATTTATTTATTTATAAAAATTAGGTACGTGATGGATCATTGTTGGAAGATGTTGGTGCTCAAGTCAATAATTTAGCATCCAAGGTTATTTAATTATTATTTATTTTTTTTTTAAAATTATTTTCATTTATGTTTTTTACTTAATTTTCAAATATAAATTTAGCACAATTATTATTTATAATAATAATATTTTTTTGTTTAAGGTTGGTGATTTGGGAAGACGTGGTTGGGGTGATATTTCAGGTTCCAATTCATCATCACAATATGATACTCAAGAACAGTATCAAAATTCATCATCAATATATCAACAAAATTCACAAAATTCATACTCAAATGAAAAATCAACACTTGTTACAAATTCAAATTCAAATTCAAGGTATATTTTATTTATCATCATTTTAAAATTAAATTAATTTATAAATTAATTGTCATTATATTTACAGAAACGATATGACTCGTAGTTCATCAGTACAAGATTGGGAATGGGGCAATACATCAAAATCAACAAGTCCAACTGATATAAAACCTCGTAAAATAAAAGATAAAAAAGTAAAAGAAGCATCACTTATTGATTTTGATATTAAATATGATGAAAATAAATGGAAAACAAATTCAAAAGCAGAAGATGCTTGGGATATATTAAAAGATTAAATTTTTATTTTAAATTAATTGAATAAATAATAATTTTAAAAAAATAAAAAACAGTAAAATAATATTGAATGTTAATTGAAATAATAAAAATTAAATATACATAATTGTAAATTAATTGAATAAATATTAAATGGTATTAAAATTTATTTTTCACAATTTGTTACTTTTTTTTTTTTGTTTTTTACGGAGCAATTTGTTAACATCATGTCTGATATATTGACGACATTTCTTTTCATCATAAATTAAATCATCATTGCTTATTCTTTGAATAACATTCCAAAGAGTTTCATGTGTCATTGTTGATGAATGAAGTACATGTCTACCAAGTGTTGCATTTGATAAAAAATTATAAAGAGCACTGAAATAATAAAAAACAACAAAAAAAAATTAATAATTAATTAATAATAAATAATATATTTATAATTAATAATTCAACATACGAAAAATCACAACCAGCACATTCATCTGGTGATGGATGTTTTTCAAACAGTGACATAAATTTTAATGCTTTTGTTATCATCATATTTTGATTTGAATATAATTTTGTATTTTTCCATCCAGTTATTTTATTACTATCATTATTTGTTGAAGTACTTTTAGATTTTTGTATCATTTTTAATACCATATTTTTAATAGTTGTTTTTGTAAATTCTGGAAATTCTTTAGCAATAGCTTTATAATCATAACAACCATGCTTCATTAATGAACTTAATAATCTTTCTTTTTGTCCAACACTCCATCGTACATCTAGCAATCTTACTTTTTTTTTTTTTGGCTTATGTCTTGTTATTTTATCAGGATCAATAGGACCATACTTGAGAAAATCACATTTTAATGTTGCTGTTGTTGCTGTTGACTTACTTCTTGTTGATACCATATTTTATTGTTATATTTATATTGTTATATTTTGTTGTTTATTTTTATATTTTTTTATCAACAATATATTGGGGTGCGTTCTGAAATCATCATTGGATTCAAACCTCTCTCTTTCTCTCTCGACAAAATTGGACAAAATGACAGGTTTTAGTAAATTATTATTTTTTTGTTGTGGTAGCCATTTTTTTTGTTATACACCTAAAAACCTAATAGATAATTTATATTATTTTATCAATCTCTTTTTTTGTTTACTAAAAAATAATATATTGATATATATAAATAGTCTATATTTTATCTAAATAAAAAATTGAGAATCCAACAAATTTTAGAAAAATATAATTGGGGACTTTTTTATATAAGTATATTTCATTTTAAAAATTCAAATGAAACTGATCCAAACTGATCCAAACAAACGATCAGTTTAGAACGCGTCCCAATTGAATAGTGGTGGTGGTGGTGGTGGTGGTGGTGGTGACTGGTGGTGGTCTTGTCGTTACATTATAAATAATTAATGATGCCAACGGTTTATGCACATGATTCATGGAGTTTTACATATAAACTACATATAGACCTCCATGACATGATTACAAACTGAAACTGAATTAAACTGATATATGAATTTTCCTGCACAAACGTGTTTATATTTTTGTTTTTGACATAAATATCTGTATTTGAAATAGGCTTGATGTCACGGGAACCAGCTTGAAACTGTATGCAAGGTAAAACTTAGAGAAACAGAAAGTCCCTAGAATTATTACCATTCGACCATATAAGTGTAATAATACAACATTATTTAATGAAATTATTCTTTAAATTATAAATTACAATATAATTATTTTTTTAATTATCTGGTTCTAATAATATGGCTTATTGAAAAAACATCTATTTAAAGAAAATACTTTTATGATATTTTTTATATTTATTAATGTGACTTTTCAAAAAAAATTAAATATTTAAAATTCGGTAATGCTTGCACCGAGTTTAAGTACTTGCGGATTACAATGAAAGTAAATAAAGTCAATAAAATATTTCTTGTTTAAATGTAATAACTAAAATTATAATTAGTCAATGTGGTGTTTTTTACAAAATTAATATCTTGTCCTGTGCATTTAATGAAAATTGGAGAATAAAAATATTATGATACTGAAGAATAATGAATTTTGCGAAAAATTTATCAATATGCCTATAGTTTACATAACAACTGAGATTACAAATTATATTTTCATGAATTAATATATTTCTAGTAACAATAAATAAGATAAAGCTTTTAACCGTTGAAAACAGATCTATGACTTTATCATTTTTGCAAGACAATTTATATGTGTGTTTTTATAACTTTCAAATTAAATTTTCTTTCAATCAATAATATAATAAAAATTCATTTTTTAATTGACAATATATATAGATAAAAGTTGATGTTGCGTTCAACA
This sequence comes from Lysiphlebus fabarum, assembly GCA_011426435.1. NCBI lineage: Eukaryota > Metazoa > Arthropoda > Insecta > Hymenoptera > Braconidae > Lysiphlebus > Lysiphlebus fabarum. The sequence continues at coordinate 361,708 of WSYQ01000060.1, forward strand.
GTTTTATCATTAATTAATAAGAATCCTATAAGCAAACTCAATGAAATTTACATATTCCTATATTATACAAAAATGATTTAAATGCATCTCATTAATAAAAGTATTGTAGGATAGTCAACTGATTAATTTGAAGAGTTTTTTTTTTTTTAAACAGTGGTGCAGTATAAATTAAAAAATATGCTAAAATGCGTTTTATCCAAATTTTTTGAAGAAGGTCGGTAATACAAGAAATAGATCGATCGATATTACAGAAAGCTTCTTTTGAAGATAATTTAAACAATAATTTATAAGATTAATATAAATATAACTTATAAAAAAATTACATTATAATCTATTATATCATAAATATAAAGAAGTTAATTAATAAAACAAAGCTATTTTTATTATTCAAAACTTTCATGAAGTCCTTCAACAAATGAAAATTATAGCAAATGCAATTTCTTTAATTATACAATATTTATATTAATTATAGATCCGAATATATATAACAAACAATTTTTTTATTAGTATAATTTTATTATAAATTGATAGTTTAAAAAATAGTAAATTTATAGATAAGAAGCTGTACATCAAATTTGGTAATTAAGATATCCATATTATATTTATATTTTAAATTAATTGTTGAATTAATAAACATTATTTATATGTTAATTTTATTTAAATTATATTATTATTATTATTTTTAATATATTTTTAAAGGTTTAAAATGGATTCACAATAATACATCACTTGTTAAAAAAAAAAAAAGAAAAAAATAATTGATTGGTTAGTTATTGCTTTATTAATATATATATCTTTATTCATTAAAATACATGGTTTTACTAAATTAAATAATAATTATTTTGAATAAAATAAAGAATGTTTATTCAATAAGAAAATTATCGCCAATTTATTTTTTATTTTTAAATTTATTTTTTAATCAAAAAAAAAACAAAGAGCAATTTTAATGCCAACAAAATTAAATTTTTTGGGAATATTCATTGATCAAGAAATTATTTTTAAAAATGTATTGAATTTAAACATTTCAATTCATCTATTTAATAATTTACAAATATTTTTGTTTTTTTATTGAAAAAAAAAATAAATAAATAATTGACTGTCATTGAAAAATGTTAATAAATTTAAATTTAAAAAAAATACTAAATTGATAGTATATCTTTTTTTTTTTTTATTTTTATAAAAAATATATTTTGTACTTTTGTATATTAATTTAATGGTAAATGAGACTTGCACATTTTTATTTTATTTTAGTGGCTGTATCTGTAAAGAATTTATTTATTTGATTGTTAATTATTTTTTTTACAATAAGCCACTAAAATTTTGCCTAAACAATTTTGAATAATTGCATCTAATTTTAATATATTTTTAATTATAAAAATAATATTAAATTTTTGTATTATGATATTTGAATAGTTTTAAAAACCATACATTGCCTATAACAGATCCCACAAGAAATTGCTTCTCTTTTATAAAAGGCCAATAAAGAGTAATATTCAGTACAATTTTCACATAAAAACCAGTGATAACAAGGCACTGATACCACATTTAATATTGACTGGTGACAATGTGGACATAAAGAATTATTTATATTATCTAAAACGAATATGTTTCTTTCGTTTGCATTTCTTCTTACAATTCTTCTTGGCATATTTTCATCAATATTTTCCATAATAATTGGTTCATTATGTATTGGTTGAATATTTATATCATGAGCTGGATACTGTTGAACGACATCAACTTGAGCTGGTGTATTAATAATTAAATCGTTGTTTAAAGCAGGTTTAACATGATTATAACATGCTAAAAATCTTGGTATTGTCAAAGTCCCATTATTTAAGAGTGTCCACATATAATCAAGTATATGTTGTCTATTTGTGTATTCCTGTTGTGAAGAACGTCGAATGGCAAGACCACGATTTAATGATTCAACTTCAATATGTGTGAAAGCTTGTAGCTGTTTTAATTTAGCTGTAAATTGCCAGATTTTTGGATGTGGCCCAAAGTGAGTATGTATGACTCTATGATAAGCTTCAATTGGATTATTTGTTTTATTAGTTTGTTGATAAACAGATAATGTTGATAATCGATTTTGACTTAGCCATGTACGTGGATAATATTGAATTAAATCTTCAAAAAAATTTAATACATCTAGTGGTGCATTATTTATTAAGAATGTATATGCTTCATGAATTTGATTTGTTGGTAGTAATGGCAAACACAACAACTTTCGAACAAATGCCATCCTTATGTCCAATTTTAAGAGCCTAGCCATTTCACGTTTATCTTTTATTGTTTTTATTCTTCTTATAATTGCCTGATCAATTCTAAGACTAATTATAGTATCAATTATAAATATTTTAAGTATTAATTATATATTGAAAATATTTAACTAATTAAATTAATTAAATATAAATTAATAATTCATAAAAATTTGTATTTACTCACTTGACAGTAATGAAAATAACAATGAATTATATGAGCCATAGGAAACACGATTATCACAGCATTTCGTGCTATTTCAAGTGCTATTTCAAAGTCTTGATGAATTATTGTTGGTGCTATATTTGGTGCTAGATGAGCATGAAAATATCTTAAGACTTCTTGATATAACTGCGTTGTTTTTTTTGTCATAAGTGCCCATGCCAGAGGTACAGTCTGTTAAAAAAAAAAAAAAAAGTATAAATTTCAACGGTTTTTTACATAAATAAAATATAGTTTATTATTTCACAACTTACACAATTATCAATACGACACATTATGGTAAACAATTGTGTGATATTTAGTAACCTTGGACAATCACTAAAGGTTGCATCAAGAAATAATTCTTGGATATTAACCAGTCTAGATAAAAATTCAGGATTACCAAAAATTGTTGCTGAAGTTGTACTATTTATATAAACTGTATGCACTACCATTATGCCTTGTGTATATTCACGATACTTTAACCATTCATCTTGATTTATCAGTAAGCTGTACTCAAGAAGTGTCCGAGGAGTACGTGGATGAGCTGAACTTAAATTTAATTATTATTATTTGAATTTGACAAGTATTTTTAATAAATATATTTAATAATTCTGTTTAAATATTTTAAGATTAAATTACTTAAGAAATAAGTTGAAGACGACACTCTTGATAAACACCAGAAGTAAACACAATAAAGAAATAACATATAAACATCAAAATTAAAATTAAAAAATAATAATCAAGTCTTGTCATGTATCATGTATGTCTTCTTCAAGTGTTTTATTATATAATTTTTTATATTCATTTTTAACAATATTAATATCTTTTTTACTCAATGTACAAAGAATTTCAATGAATATATTATCTTTTTGAATTGTTCCAGCAATTGATATATAAAGTTCTTTAGCATAAAAAATTGGTACAGGTGTCATCATTGAAATTAATAAATCTTTCAAATCACCAAATAATTTTGATTTTAAATCATTTATTAAATCCTAAATTATTTTTATTTTTAAAATTATTTTGATTTGTATTATCACGTAATTCACGTAGTATACCATTTCTTTTTGTTGCTGTTAATTCTTGTGATGAATTTAATACATTTTCTTGTATTTTAAATTTACATTAAAATATTATAAAAGATTATTTTTATTATTAAAATTTATTAAGTTTCAAAATTTAATTTTAATAAAATTAATAATTTTTTTTTTTTTCTCAAAAATATTCTATATACTTATATCACTTTGATTATCATTTTTTTTGTTTTTATTTTATTTTTTTTTTCATATTATTATTTATTTATATCAAAATATTATTTAATTTATTGATTGTTGAAATTTTATATATTTTTTTTTAATTTAAAATATATTTTTGAATAATGCTCAAGATGATTGACATACTGATGATACTGTATGAGTTAAAATTAATTGTTGGACTTTGATTTTTATGTTTATTTTGTTTTCCTGGTTCACCAACACAAATATCACCACAATCTTCACCATCACAAATGTCACAGAGATTTGTTTTAACATTTGGTTCATAAAAAACTCGAGCTCTTCTTGCTAAAATAATATAAAGCTTGTTAAAGACAAAATAATGTTTAAAATAAATTAATAATTTACATAAAACAATTAACTTACAAGAATCATAATAATTTATACTTTAATAATTTATTATTTTATTTTTTGTTAAAGATGGTAACAGCAGAATATTGTCCAACAATTTCAGCATTTAGAACTCACAAAGTTGCTAAACAAAAACCAGTACCTGTTTCAGAGTTCTAAATGCTGAAATTGTTGGACAATATTCTGCTGTTACCATCTTTAACAAAAAATAAAAAATAAAAAATAAAATAATAAATTAATAAAGTATATAAATATTTAAATATTTAAATATTGTATAATAATAATTATTAATATAAAACTTACTTTATCAAAATACAAAAAAACCATAGTATCACCATTTTTAGTCTCAACTCTTTTAACATGCTGTGAATTTTCAAGACTAGGTAATGCATCTGAGTCAATTGTAAAACCAGATGGTAAACTTATTTCCATAACAGCCATATTACTTTCATTTGATTTTTTTGTTTCAACAAAACCTGAACATACTGATAATGATAAATGATTTTCATTTGATTTATGATCAACTTGTGGATCAAGTGTAAATAATGGCCATGCTCCAGTAACATTTAAATTATAATATGATGATACTTGAATTATTGAAAATCCACTACCAGTTGCTGTGATGTTGACAACTCTTGTTTTTCTTGGTAACTTTATTAATATATAAACGAAAGAAAATTAATAACAACATATATTATTATAAAATATATAATTTAAACTTGCAATATGTTTTTGTAATATCATTGAATTTGATGGATTAATATTCATTTGACTTTGTCCACCTCCTTCATAATTAATGGTATTTGCAATATTATTATTTCTAGTTAATAATTTTTCACCAAGTTTTGATAAAGCATAACTATTTAATTTAACTGCAGTGATAGAACAATCTTTTTTTCATGACAAAAAAAATAAATAAATAATCAACTTGATAAAAACAAAAAAAGCTGGAAGTAATAGTCTTTGTTATTATTTATTTGTGTCAGCTGTTATGTACCACAAATCGTGACTGATTGTGTGTGTGTGCACCAAGCATCTGTTGGATAAATTTAGAAGCTGAAACCATGTTACAAAATGGCGATATGCTATCGGTCGATAATATTTTTTTTTTTTTTTTTCGGATAAAATGAAATTATGAGAATTATAATATTCATCAAATGTGCATTTACATATTTCCACGGGGAATCAAATAGTTTTTAATAAAACTTTTTTTTTTTATAGTCGGTAGCTCATACTTAATTTATTCATTTTTTTTTCTTTTTATTAAAAACTAAACTATCAATTACAATTAAATGCTTTTTAAGTGTTGATTGATCAACTATATTTTTGCATACTCTCAAATCATTTTATTGAGTTTATAATTTAATAGCATAGTCATATAACGTAAAATTAGGATAATTTGTATCTATTATTTATACTATCAACATATATACAAGCTAATGTTATGAAAACGGGTTTGCCGTGATTTTCACTTGGTTCACAGTTATTATAGATAAAATGATTGATTTAAAAATAACTTGTATTAATTTTTAAAGAAAAGTTTTTTTAAATTTGTTAAAAAACATTGTTTTGGATTAATTAAAAAACAAAGTATGTCACAGTTTAATCAATAATTATTATTTAAAAAACTTTCATTTGTTATCTAGAAATTATATCGATTATGAATTTTGCTCTATAATATAATATGCAATAATAATTTGTGAGTTACTATATTTGTGATCTTTTTATATGAAGAAAAATAGAATTTATTATGATAACATATAACAATTGTTTAAAATACGCTTACTTATATTGATAAGTGCAATGCAGAATTGAAAGCAATATCATTATTATTATTTACTTTTAATTTAAAATTCGTCAAATGCATTATATAATTATTGAATAATATGCTATTTATTAATGTTAAACTCGTATACTATGAACTCAATAAATATTTCAAAATCGCATAGTGTTCCGTTTGGCTAGTTACATTTTCAAATAAACACTTTTGCAGGGACTTTTTTTTCGGCAACTTTGTATGATCGGAACTTCTTGTTTCGCACGTTCATTCGCTCGAATCATGAAGGTCTACATGTAGACCTTCATGGCTCGAATATTATTAAGTTGGTTCCCGTGACATCAAGCCTTGAAATAAAATAATAACTAATACATATCCTTATGTTGTATTAGTCTTTATCTTTATTATAAATATAAAATAAAAGTTTATAGGTAAGTGTATATTAATGTATAATATAAAAAGAAAAAAAAAAAAAAACAAACAACACAAAACAGTGCATTTTATTTATTAATATTTTATATTAAAAAAAAAAAAAAAATTTTAATATTTGTTAACTGACGCCATGATAAAATTGTCAACATAATTATATTATTTTTTTTTACAGATAAATCAAAAAGACAACAGTAATAAATATATATATATATAGCATACCTATACATATAATTAAAAATAACAACAAATTATCAAAATGGTATTTACTAAAGTATTTTCTCCAAATAAAAATCGTATAAAACGTAGATCAGTTGGTAAATTAATAACAAAACCAAGTACAAGTGGAGCAACAAGTGGTAATTCAAAAATAACAAAAATTAAAACAGATTCACAAACAAGTATTAAAGTTATTGTTAGAGTACGTCCAATAAATGAACGTGAATCACAAGATAATTATCGTCAAATTATAAAAGTTGTTGATAATAAAATGTTAATATTTGATCCAAAAGAAGAACAAAATCCATTTTTTTATCGTGGTGTACAACAAAAAGGACGTGATTTATTAAAAAAACAAAATAAAGAATTAGAATTTATATTTAATCATGTATTTGATACATATACAACAAATGAAACAGTATTTGATAATACAACAAAAGATATTATAATTGATTTATTAGATGGTTATAATTGTTCAGTATTTGCATATGGTGCAACTGGTGCTGGTAAAACCCATACAATGCTTGGTAAAGATAATGATCCTGGTATAACATATCGTACAATGGCTGAATTATTTCGTCAAATAAATGTACAACGTGATCATCGTGATTTTAATTTGGGTGTAACATATTTAGAAATATATAATGAAAATGTACAAGATTTATTACATAAAACAGGACCATTAGCATTAAGAGAAGATTCACGTGCTGGTGTTATTGTTGCTAATTTAAAAATTGTTACAATTAATAATGCTGATGAATTATTATCATTATTAGCACGTGGTAATAAAAATCGTACACAACATCCAACAGATGCTAATCAAGAAAGTAGTAGAAGTCATGCTGTATTTCAAGTATATGTTAATATATCAAATAAACTTGATGGACAAGTTAAACATGTTAAATTATCAATGATTGATTTGGCTGGTTCAGAAAGAGCTTCAGCAACTGGTTGTAAAGGAGCTCGTTTTAAAGAAGGTGCTAATATTAATAAATCATTATTAGCACTTGGTAATTGTATTAATAATCTTGCTGATGGTGTTAAACATGTACCATATAGAGATTCAAAATTAACAAGATTATTAAAAGATTCACTTGGTGGTAATTGTCGTACTGTTATGATTGCAAATATTGGTCCATCATCATTAAGTTATGAAGATACATATAATACACTTAGATATGCAAATAGAGCTAAAAAAATTAAAACAAATATTAAAAAAAATATTATTAATTGTCAAATGCATATTACTGGTTATATTAAACTTGTTGAAGAACAAAAAAAAGAAATTGATTTATTAAAACAAAAAATATTAACAATGGAAAATCAAGCAATTAAAAGAAATCATTTACCATCACAAACAGATGATGATGATAATGATGATGATAATGATGATAATAAAAAAGATATAATAAATAATAATATAAAAGATTTTAGTATTAAATTAGCTGATTTATATGAAATGAAAAAAAATTTAAATGAAAAAATATTATCATTACAGAGTAGTGATAAAATATTATGTTGTAGAATACAATATAAAATTGCTGCTGATAAACGTTTAAAAAATTTAACAAATGCTGTTGATTTAATGAATGAAGAACCAAATGCTAGTGGTAAATTACGTGTTAATAAATCATTATTACATTTTAAACGTCAACGTCAAGTTGTTAAAATACAAATGGAACAAGCATGGAATGAATTACAAATTGTTGAACATAATTTAATTAAATTAAATTCTGATATTAATAAAAGTGGTTTAACTGATAAATTAGCTGATAAAATAACAATTCATTTAACACAAATTGAAAAATCAAGATTACAACTAATGTATGAACATTCAAGAAAAATATGTTGTTTACAACAATGTGAAATGGAATCATCAGATAATGTTACTAAAACAATGAGTCGTGTATTACAACAATATTATGTAACAATGATGGGACATAAAATAATGACTGATAAAATGAAATTAGATTATAAACAACTAATTAAATCATTAGAGGGTGTTAAAAATATTAAATGGGCTGATAATGATACAGCTGATTCACTTGAAGATTTATATTGTTTAACAAGTTTATCAACTGAAGAACTTGAAGATCCAATTAATAATAATATACCAATTTATACAGCATCATATCTTGATGATAATTTTGAATCATCAACAGTGCCATCATCATCAACATCAACATCAACATCATCATCATCTACATTTGTCAATACAACTGTACAATTGTCACCAATAAAATATAATGAAACTGTTGTTATTGAAGACACAATGAATTCAACAGTTACACTTGATTCACCATCAACAACATCAACAACAACAGCAACAACAACAACAACAGTAAAAAATACTAATTTAATCAATGACTTGAATAATACATTTAATTTAGTTGATAATAATAATAATAAAACAAAAAAACGTCAATTATCTGATAAAAATAATGTCATTTTAAATAATAAAATATCACCTAAAAAAATTAAAAAAATATCACCAAGAATTAAAATAAATAGTAAACCAACAACTGTAACTGTAACATCAACGAAAACAACAGCAAAAACAACATTAAATAGAAAAGAAAATGCTAAAAATTCACAAAAACCACCAAGTGTTATGAGTGCCAAAAGTGTTGCTATTTTAAATAAATTAAAGACTGAAAAACCAAAATTATTATCAACAATTTCAAGTTCAATAACTAGTAATAATAATAATAATAATATTAATAGAACAAATCAAACTGATGCTGGAAAGGTTTTAAAGTTGAAAGAAAGAAGAGCCATAACTGGAGCTCATCCATATCAAAAACTTCAAACTAAAAATAGGTAAATTTTTTAATAAATTATATATTTTTTATTATTACAACAATTGATAAAAATCAAAACAATTATCAAGATAATGGTATCCAAATTATATTTATTAATTACTTGAATACCATTTGATGAATTGTTATTTGTTACTTGTCATGTTTATTATTATTATTATTATCAATAATTAAAGCTCTAAATTTGAAACAATGCATAATTAATATTTAAATGAGAATGCTGGACAAATTCATTGAGTTTTTTTAGAATAATTATTATAATTTAATTATTGTATTTATTTTTCTAATTGTTATTTATGTATACAGGCCTCCAACAACAACATCAACAACCACAACGGGTAGAGTACCTTGGTAAATTTTAATTTGTACCTTTCAATGAAACATCATTTTTTAATTATGATGATGAGATTATAAAAAAATAAAAAGAAGAAAAAAAAATTATTATATATACCTACTTATATTCCTGAAATTTACCTGTCGCACTTTGTAATTTGTATACTTTATTATTTTTTTTTTAATTACAATGAAAAATATTCATTTGTTTGATTTAAATTAGATAATAGATTATTTTATTTTAATTAATTTTTTGGTATTATTAAACTTTTTTTATTATTTAAAAAACGAAAATAAAATGTTTGAATATTTTTTATTGATAATTTATACAAAGGCGAAGGCAATATGATAAGTTTTTTAATAATAATAATAATAATAATAATAATAATAATAATAATAATTGTATTATCTATAATCCAGTCAAAAAAAAAAATTGTATTGTTTAAATTAAAAATAAACTTTTCACTTTTATAACAAAAATAAATTAATAATTAAAAAAAAAAAAAAAATGAAAAGTTTGAATTTTAATTGTAATAATTTTATTTTAAAATATAAATGATTTGGTAATTAAATTGAATAAACAAGTCAGTAAACATTTTGTTTGTAATTTTTTTTCTGTTTATTATAAAGATATTTATGTAAAATTGAAATTGCCATTTTGTTTGATTACAATTTGTTGTTGTTGATTGACAATTTATTAAAATGTTTTGTTTTTTTTTTTTTAATTTATTAAATTAATATTCAAAATGGAAATCAAAGTATGACTGATCAAATGAATTAATTCTTACATAACCATCTTCACCACCACTTGAAAAGCTTTTACCATTTGGATGAAAAGCCAATGAATTAATTGGACCAAAATGACCCTTAAGACGAGCAAATTCTTCTTCAAAAACAAGATGGAAAAATCTAGCATCAAATTTTCCTTGACGTGCTGATGTTGTTGTAACATCCATAGCATCTTGACCACCACCAAGAACAACATGTTCATAAATTGGTGATATTGTTGCTGAATTAACTGGTCTTTCAGTTTTATAAGTTTTTAAATGAACCAATGATTCACTGTCAAATAATTTTGCTGAATGATCTTTTGATGCTGTTACAAACATTGTACCATCTTTATTCATTTGCATATCATTTATTTGTGATTTATGACCTTTTGTAGAATTTAATTTTTTTCCAGTCTATAAAATAATATATAAATTAATAATTAAATTAAATAATTTATAATTAAAATAATAACAATAATATCTTACTCTTGAATCCCAAATATTTATTTCACCATCTTCATGTCCAGTGATAATTGTTTCATCAAGTGCACCCCAAAGAATTGATGAAATACGTGGACCATTTATTGGTACACGAAGTATTGCATCATCTTGTGACATTCCACTGTCAACATTTTTAGTATCAACAATAAACATTTCACACTGATGTCCAAGTGCTTTATCAGTTGAATAAACAGCAGTATTTGCTGAATAACTAAATTGACAAGTTCTTACTGAGCTGTTTGTTGGTAATTGACCAATTTCTTTTCCTATAAATATAAATATTATTTATTTAGTAAATATTTATATATTTATATATATGTATATATAAAATTAAAAATACAAACCAGTTTGAACGTCCCAAATACGAAGTGTATTATCACCACTTCCAGATATAAATTTAGTTGTATCCCAATTAACATCAATGCACCAAATTGAACCATTGTGACCATTAAATGTTCCCAATCTTTCACCATTAAGTGACCACCATACATTTGGATTTTTATCTTTACTTGCTGAAAATATTAAATCACCTTCTCTGTTGTATTTTATTTTAGTAATTGCACGTTCATGACCGTGCAACATTAAAGGTTTCTGTAATTATTTATAAATAATTATGGATTAATAATATATAAATTAACAATAATGCTTAAATCTTAGGTTATGTTAAATTTACGCATGTATATTTTTTATATATTAAATAAATAAATATTAATATTAAAAATTTTAATATTATAAATAGTTAAAATTTAATTCAACATTAATATAATTTTATGAATAATTAAACATACCATATTTATTTATTTAATTTAAATGACAATCTTAAAATTAAAAAAATGTGTTGTCTTGTATATTTGGCAATTGGCAGACCAAATTTTCAGCTATATACGTATAATTTGTGTGTGTGTGCCGAAATTAAATAATAATAATAATAATAATGACCGACATCGATAATACAGATTTCTCAGTTACTTATTTTTGATATACCTACTCCATGATTTTATCATTTCAAATACAAGTTTGAATGCATCAATTTGATTGGCTGTTGCAATTTAATGCGTAACCGTCTTTTGTTTTTTTTTTTTTTTTTTTTTTTTTTCTTACCCAAAGGAAAAGCAACAAAAACCAGAACGTCATTATATTTGTTTCATCATCAAACAATTAATTTGTTAAAGTTTAATAATAATAATAATATATATTTATCAAAATTATTATTTATTAAATTTGTTAAAGATATAAAAAACTAAGTGATATTTGTTTTTTGTTGGATATATAATCTAAATTTTTGGCATAAAAAATTTGTATATCTAACCTGATGATGATTATTATTTTTTGTCCTAAAAAAATAAATACATCAACAACACATAAAATGGTGAGTTTTATAATTATTATTTTATTGTCAATTAAAAATAATTTAATATTAACAAATAGAATATAACATGTAGGTATATTATTATATATTTTTATTAAAAAAAAAAAAAAAATTCACAGCTGTACATATGTAATAATGATAATAATAATATACAACAAATGGAATTGCTAATGGAGTCAACAAACAAAAGTGAATCGATTTGAAATAATGGCAAAAGAAAATGCGAATAGTATTTGGTACAGATATATATATAGGTATATATTTATATTTATATGAACGACAAATAAAAGCACTCAGCATGAGCAGCTTTATCCTTGTACAACTGTCAGACGTCTTAACACTCTTTCCCTTCTGTAGTTTGGTACTTTGGTTTCCTTGTCAATTGCCTTGGCAATTTCTCAGCTTATTTCACTTTAAATATTTTATTTTTTTTTCATTTATTTATTATTAAAATTGTATCAAATATTTTAATGATGATTATTGATATTCATTACTTATTTTATTTTATTTTATTTTATTTTTGTTTAGATGGACATGTTAAATATATATTTATCAGTAATCGTCTATGGCTGTCCAGGGAGCACTGAGGAGTATATATATTCTCTGATAGCTGAAAGGTAAAAAGTTACATGATACCCATGAGACATGTTGCTTGATGCTGTTGGTGATCAATTGCTTAACTTTTTAAACAAAAACGTTTGGCAAAGTTTATTTAATGCGTAAGTAGTCTGTAAAAATATAAAATATAACATCAATATTTTTAATATACATCTCAGTAAATGTAAAGCTTATTATTATTATTATTATTATTATTATAATTTGGCTAACTTGTTATCTTGTCATTAGAAACTTATTTCCTTATTGGCATTTTTTATTTTACTTTGACAAAATTGCACTCGATAAACTTGTTATGAAATATAAGATAAGGAAATAATTCTTCAGGATACCAACAAACAAGCAATTTTATTATTTATTTATTTATATTTATTTATTTTTTATTTTTTATTTTTTACTTTTTTAAAAAATAAAATAACGTTTAAAAGGAAAGAAATTACCGTCGTGATAAATAAATATTGGCACGCCCTGGCTAGACCCAGTAAGCACCACCACCACCACCACCACCACCACCACCACCAACACCACCACCATCACCACCACCACCACCACCAACACCACCACCATAACCAAAGTACAGGTATATTCAGACATCCGCGCATTCGGAAACGACTTGGATAAATTTTATTTTTTTAATCTTTTTTGTTTTGATAAAATAAAAAATTATAAGAAAAACAGTCGTCCACTTGCTTCGAGATTATTTAAGTGGAAATTGATTTTAAATTATTTCATTGAAAAAATAATAAAAATAAAATAAAATTGTCGAGGTAAAATAAAATGAAAAAAAAAAAAAAAAAAATTAAAATTAATTTGTTTGATGATTATTTTAGTTTATCACTCAAGTAAATTACTTTTTTTTTTTTATATAAATTAAAATAATAATTATATTTAGTTTATTGAATATAAATTGAAGTTTTTGTTCACGAAGCTGACAGTATAATTAATGCAAATATGGATTGCCTCTTCTGACCTAATAATTAAATATTTAGACGTGAACTTTATTATATACGTTTCATTGATCTAATTATAATGTGTCAAATTTAAACATTAATTATTATGAAAAATATATTAATTAAATATAAAAATATATACGTATGTACAAGATTAAAAAAAATAAATTATTTATTCACAGTTATTAAGTACATATTGTACATTGAGGAGATTAAACGGACGTACGTACAAATAACTCGATATTATGCAAACATGATTGAGCCGATCCCAATGGGGTTGGCAGATGGCTATGACATGTGGTATCATCTTCATCGTCTTTGTCATCATCATCATCATCATCATCATCATCATCATCATCATCATCATCATCATCATCATCATCATCATCATCATCATCATCATCATCTCGTATAAATGCAAGGTAAAATATAAATAAATTAATAAATATAAAAATATAAACACAAAAACTAATTAAATAATAAATAATAAAATATAAAATACGTACGTCAAAGATAGGTAGTATTTATATATATATATATTAAATATAAATAAAGCAAGCAACTCTCTCTCCATCCGTTGGGGATGTTTGATTTCAATTAACATTATACAAATGAGTGTTGGCATAGAGAGGCTCGTTTGGTCTTGTTTGTTTGCCATTGCTTTTACTCAATTCCCCTCTCTAATTGGTTTATTTTTTTTATTTATATATTTATTTTTATTATTTTTTCATCTTAAAAAAATCAAGAGACAGAGAGAGAGAGAGAGAGAGAGAGAGAGTCTCGAGTGTATTTATTGAGGGCTTAATTAACCAAGTTGATTCATTATTATCAATAATAATTTTTAAATAATATAAAATAATAAAATATTATTATAATTATTATTGATTGTCAGTTGATTGATTATGCGTGACCAAGACACTTGAAATTAATTGTTGTTAGACTATTGTTGTTGTTAGCATATCCATTTGTATATGTACATAATAATAATAATAATAATATCATCGATTTAACCATCATCATCATCATCATCATCATCATTATTGTTTGATGCTGATGCTTCTCTTGAACTAACTTTCCTGGTAAATATCTAATTAGTTTGCTCAGAATATATATATATCCCTCATCATTACTGACAGCTTCTTTGTTGTTTAGTATATCGTTTTCTGTTTATTATTACAACATGTATACAATACACTGCACACACATGTGGGTTTATTTCATTATTTTATTAGCACTGTATACATATATACGTATATATTATTTTTATTTTTAAATATTAATTTTAATTACCAAAATACATTATGCATCATAATTATATATTTTTAAAATTTTTTAATTTAAAACAACGTCTGTCTATATGTATATACAGTACAAGTATTTATATATATGATATGATGTACATATATACTTATAAGCCCCTATAAAATATCATTATTTTTATTTAATATAAACCAATTAAAACATAAATTAAATTTTATTAAATAAGATTAATGTCTAATTTTTTCTTTGATAAAAAAACATGTAGATATTAAAATTAATATTTAATAAATAATAACAACAATAATAGTACAACAACAAGAGCAAGCAAGCAAGCTAATACTTTGTCCTTTGTATATTCTGTTGAAGTATAACACTTGACAATAAATAATTATAATATATAGTCATTCATACATATAATATGCATGTGTAGCATATGCTAAATTTGAATTGAGGGGATTGAATATAATGTCTAATTAATTTCAATGAGAACATGTAGGCACACATATACCATGTCCTCTTTATTTCTTTTCTATATTTTCTATATATATATATATTATCACCACCACCAACAACAACAACAACAACAACAACAACAACAACAACAACAACATTTAGGATATATATCATATCGCATATATTATAGCTGAATGACTGACTGGTTAATCATGGCCAATATTTAGTACATGTACTCTTGAGTAATTTTAATATCGTATATCGTCTTTACAAATTTTATAGTTGATAAAATTTTAGACTGATCCACTTAGCAACTGCCACGTGTCGTATTTCAATATTAAAATGTATATATTTATTAGTTGTTGATGCGATATATTATTTATTTATTATATTGAATAACTAAATGTTAAACAAATTTATTTATTTTTCTTAATATACCTGTATATAAATTTTCCTTTGAGGATATTTATTTGGTATTGCCCGCATTGATGGTCAAGTAGACAGAACTATATATGCATATGATGTAATATAGGGGCTCAAAGAAATTTTAATCATGTTTGCTGTTGAAATGTAACATTGGTCATTCACTCACTTACATACATACGGGTATACCCGATAGGTATATACACTGAATTAACAATGATTTATTTAATTTAGCATATTTTCTTTTGATCAATCAATCAATTAATTAATAAATTAATTAAAAATATAAATAAAATACAGCCCATATTATTATTATTATTTTTATTTTGTGTTGAAATATAATAATATAATAAAAAAATAAAAAGTACAATACAATGAGAAAATGCACTGAAAATAGTATAGAAAAAAAAAATATATATATAAAAAATACTAGCGACTTAAGAAACACGAAAAAGCACTTTTAGAGCTGATGATGTGTCGCTGAGACGTTTGTCCCTTTTCCATTTGCCTCGTTTTGGATTATATTTGCTTGGACATTTGGCCACCTTTGGGGAAAAACAATACATTAATTTTCTATTGTCTCTTTTAGTCAAGATCGATTGCATCCTTTCAATTTTTTATTTTTTAAATAAATGCCAAATATATCTTGAATTATTTTTATTATTAAAATAATATGATAATGAATATAGGTATAGGTAGCTAAGGATAATCAGACGGTCAACTTATACTTGTAGACTACTATATGAAAAGTCAAGACTAGACTTGAGTTAATTATAAATAATTAGTAATTTTAATCAGATGACGCATGCGCATCTCAAGGGATATACAAGCAAACCCTCTTAAGCCAAAGGCGAGTCATTTAGGGAGAGAAAGAAGGGTTGTTTGCTTGCTTGCTTGCTTGTCATGTGGTAAAAAACAAAAAAAAAAAAAACTTATTACTTAAAAAAAAAGTCATTCTGTCGCTCGCGGGTAAAAATCCATTCGCGCTTTTATTTTAATATATAGGTACCTATATTTATATGAAAAAAAGAAAATAAAACTTTTTAATAATAAAAAACGTTCCACCTAATGGCATCTAATTAATTTAACGGAAAACTTAATTTTAATTCATTTTGAGTTTATCAAAATTAGCTTTTTCTTTTTTTTTTTTTTTTTTTTGACTTTTAAATAATGATATTATACTTGCAAGAATGGTATACATGATATAATGCAATCATACAAAATTTTATTAATTTATATAAAAATTAAAAATAAATTTAATTATTCCCACAGTGTGTCGGTTCATTCAAAAAAATCCCACATATTTTTGACTCATCATTCCCCTCGGTTTTTTTTTTTTATTCTAAATAATAATAATAATGAAAAAAAAAAAAAAAACGTAATTTGTTTAGCGTTGTTGAGCCACGTGCGACAGAATGAAACTTTTAACTCGTAATTTATCGTGATTTGATTGGAATTTGATCAATGCCTCCTCTGTATAATTAAATATCAATCAACTCTAAATAATAATAATAAAAAATAGTAACATAATATAATTGGTCGGTTATCAATAGTTTTTTTAATAGATATATGCAATAGGTATGTGCAAATAAAAAAATAATATATATATAGTAATGCAATACAGCTGATTTAGGGAGAAATTATTTGGCTGACACGAGAGAGGTCGAAATTCAATTCCTCTTGAAATTCTGTCTATTGTATATTGTATTATTATTATTATTATTATAATATCCTATATATACCTACATATATTGAATATACATACATACAGCTGAGAGAGAGAGAGAGAGTGTAAATGCGATAGCAATCTCTATTATAGTTGTCGCGTTGACTATAATCTCTTTGTTTCTATTTTGGTTCGCGATATTTCAAATTAATTAATATATGGCATCAGGTTTGGGGCTAATTTTAGAGTCAATAAATATATAGAAGCTTTCCAGCTAACATATATATACAATTTATTAGCCAATCGTTGCTGTATTGACTTTGCCTTTTGTACACATTTTGGCACACACCACCATCATCATCATCATATTATTATTTTCTTTTTGTTTTGAATTAAATTAAAATTTAAAATTAAATATAATAATAATAATAATAATAAAAAAAAGCATATTTTATATAGATATATTTTACGACGAGAATGTTTTTGCAATTTTCTCTCTCTCTCTCTCTATACATACATAGATAGTATATAAATTTATATTAAATTCTTTTGATTGACAATTTTTTAATTTCATATATGTATATGCGGGGTAGTGATAGAGAATTGCAGCAGCTAATTAAATATTCAAAAAAAAAAAAAAAAATGAAATTTATATATATCCTTTACTAAAAAAATTAAATAGATACAATTATTATTATTTTTTTTTTTAATCAATTTGGATATAAATATATATTTGAGTGTAGATGACAGTTGAAAGAGTAGGCGAGTTGAAGACGGGTGTGTCTAATGCGAATCGCATCCGGCAGAACGAGTGCATTCATGAGACACGCCAATTACATTTACGGGCATACAACCAACGCACGCGACCACGCTTTTACGCATATAAATATAAATATATATATATATACATATACTTGTTTGTAAAATAAATAATAAAAAAATATAGGATATATGTATAATCATAAATAGAAAAATAAGGTAGCCAGGAAATGATTTTATTTTTTGTTTTTTTATATTATCACTGCACCCGTAATCGAGCACTCGTGCCACTAAAACCTCGTCTCTTCCGCTCAATTTTTTTTTTTTATTTTTTTTTTTCAATACATATTTTTCAATTCAAAATATATATCATCGATATTTTATTTATTTTTTTTTTATCAATGTGTCTGTCTGTGTGTGTGTGTGATCAATCGGAAACGGAAGTGTCCAGAAAATTTTGATGATATGACACTATAGGTATATAGTATATAAGCCAAGTTGAAATCCATATATAATCGTTAATATTATTTTTCTGGAGCTTTCAAAAATGATATTGTATATATTATTACGTTTGTCGTCAATATATATTATATTTGTAGGTCGCATTTTTATTTTTATCATTGACAAGAAATAATAAAATATAAAATCATGAGAACTTATATACATATATATAGTTTTTATATTTAGTTTCATTTTTAGTCATGCGAAGAATATTATATCTTTAGACAGTGAAATGTTTTTTTTGAAAATATATATATAAATGCAGATGCAGCCGGCAGATAAGAGCTGGAACGGCGTCAAGATATATATATATATAATAAGGGCGGTTTAGGGTGGCATCATTCACAATTACATTTATATCCTATTGCTGCATCCATGCATATTCTATTTTTTATATTATATTATAGTTTTAGATGGGGTAGGGTGTGTTTGCGTATATGTGTGTGTTGTGTTGTAAGTAAAGGTAAAATTAGGGGTGGATTATCGTATTGTGTTATGGATGCCATGCGATGAGCAACAATTCGAGACTGATGCTCATTTATTAGGATTTCATGGTTGTGATAGTCTCTCTCTGATATATATATATAAATCTGTTGTTGTATTAACGTCATCGTTTGCTTCTCTTATATATTGGTGCCTTGAATAATATTTTGAGCTTGAAAAATTTAATTCAATGTATTATTTTAGTTTGGTGGGGTTGTCGTGGGAATTTTTGCTTTTTTTTTGAGCTCTCTGTGCAATATTGATATTTTATTTTTAATAATAAAAAATATAGTCTTTTTGACTTGACTAGATATGTATATATCTATATAATTTCTCGTTTACTGGGTCAATCAAATGGTAAATGGCTAAATGCACTTTTTAAAAAAATTTTATAATGTGATATTACAAATGAGCAAATAAATACTACAATCAATCTTCACTATATATAGATTGTCTCTTCTTCATTCTCTTGGACAGTTAATTTAACTATAAAAAAAAAAATAGCACATTGACTTTTTATCCAGGAAAGTGTTTCTCTGTGTAAACTAATAAAAACTATAGATTTTACAAATAAAAAAAAAAAAAAAACAAAAATACATGCTTTTTGTGAAATAGAATAAATAAATAAATAAACGTTATTTATAACGTTATAAAATAAATAAGTATAGTGAAATTGAATTAAAGAATTTTTTTAAGTTACGAAAACGATTTAAAGAATTAAGCAAAAAGTAAAATATCAAGTCCAAGCCAACTAAAAGCAACTTAAATGTATAATTTTGACTGGCAATTTTTCACAGTTAACGCTCTTCCTAATCGTATTCATTAAAGTATTTGGCTCAATGCTTTTACACGCTTTTTCTCATTCTTTCTATTTTTATTATTATTATTATTATTTAATAATAGTATGATTATTATGATTTTATTTTCTTCAATACAAAACCAACGAAACGAAGACTTGAGAGCTTTTAAGCTCGCAACAATGCACAGATTTATAAACCCCATGGGAGTATTGTTATCGCTTGAGCAAGTGATTGAGACTGGCTTGTTGTTGCTACTTATTGTTGTTGTTATTATTGTAGTAGTAATAGTAATAATAATAGTGAATGAGAATGAATGAGAGTGATGATGGTGGTGTTGCTCACTTCGATACTTGCCGAATACCAAAAACTATTTGATTTCTTATTATTTTTTACTTTCAAGTATATATATATATATATATTGTTGAAAAATCACGTTTATCTTGAGTTTAAATTAAATCATTGAGATTTTTTTAAGAGTATCAAATAAACTCTCAATTGCTTTTAAGACTTTTATTGATGAAATGTCATTTTCAAATATAAAAATACTTAAAACTATTATATTATATATATTTAATTTTAAAAGAATATATAAAAAGATTATTATCAGCTGATACATTAAAAATGATGATGGTATTTTAAAGATTATATGTATATATATGTATAAATACTGATTGTTGAATGATAATAGTCGTATATCATGTGATGAGGGGTTAAAGGGGGCAAGAAAAGCAAAGAAAGAAAAAGGGGGTGGTGTTGGTGGTGGTGGTGGTGGTTGTGAATTGATAGTTTGATACAACACTTGGTGCTTTGTTAAACATTTGAACATTTGAGTTGAATTGGAATAAGAGGCGCGTGTGAAACCAAAATCCAAAGCGTAATGGCGCGGACAGGCTGTCGAGTTGCTTATCTGTGGTAACCACCATAGAAATCCCGGGAAATACATAACATTACTCTGTCGTTTAGATGATTGGATGAGATTGTGGCTTGGCCTGTATCATTTATCCTTCTTACCAACCAACCAATTCTCCCCCACATTTTATATTCATTTTTTTTTTTTTTTTTCATATATATTTTTGTAATTTATTTTTTATGCTTTATTTTCGTTTTTGATTTGATTTCATCACACACATATTATCCATATACATATACCCAATACATTTGATCATCATCATCATTATATCATTTTCAATGATATTTTTCTTATTTCCCTTGTTTTATTTAATAATAATAATAATAATAATATATCAAATACAAAAGAGGTAGCTGAGAAAAAATAAAAAAAGACTTGAAATATTCTGTTATCGCAATTCTCGGACTATTCAAAATTGCAAGTTGTTAGATCAAGAGGGTTATAACTGTAAAATGAAATAATAATAACAACAATATTATATATATATATATATATGGAAAAAGGGTGAGAGTAGAGTAGAGACGCCAGGCGAGGCACGTAATGGCGTGTCGGAGTTAACCGGTTGATAACCATCAGTTATAATTAACTCAGGCCAAGCAGCGAACAAGCCAACCCTGGTATAACTACCCCATCAGCCACCCAGCCATCTTTTGCCTCTCTTAGTTTTCCTTTTCCTTTTGCCTTTATTGTATATATATACACTTGATATAGTGGTGCCAAGCTATAGCTATACTATGATAGTCGTCGTTGCACATATAATACTACTGCGATGCGGAAGACATCACCACTTGCTCAATACACAAAACAAAACAACACAATATTCTGCTTTTTATGCTTTGATTATAGTGTAGATGTATCTCTTTATCATTTTACATGACTTGATTCATTTTTTAATTAAAAAGAAAAACAAATTTAAATTTAAAAAAATATTTAATTAAAATATAGGTATACATATATATATATATATATATAATTTTAATATTATATTTGAGTTCAGGAAAAATAAATATATAGTTTATAAAAAAGTGTGAGAATTTAGGGTTATATGTACATACGAGAGGCATAAAATGACTTTCATCTGACAACAGTGTGTATATACATCTCTTACACAGTTCAACTAATCCCTATATGATATTGTCACCCGGACATAATCCTGTAATGGATGGATCGACTTTGATCCAACACTAGCCAACATTTGAGTATACTGCATATTATAGCAATAATAATAATAATAATACCATATATAATACGCGTGTATACAGTGATGCTGCTGATCATGTATCACTAATACAACCCTCTGTAATATTTTTTTGAATTTTGAATAATATTAAATTAATTATATGTGATATATAAGCAAATACAAATATCATATATACTATCAAAATATAATAATGATAAATAAAATAAAAGTCCACCAAGAAATGAAGAAAAAGAGAAAATAATAATGAGAAATCGTGTGCCAGTGCAATCATCATCGCCAAGTCTTTTAATTTCCTATATTGAACAAGTATATATAAATTGGTGGTGAGCTATAAGAAGACGTGCGCGCACAAGAATATATGTATACCTATATTATTATTATTATTATTATTATTATTAAAAGCTAGTGTGATGAAAAAGTTTTTGTGTGCTTTTCAACTTATATATGTATATGTATGTGTATATGTATATATAGGCTTTTCACATCATCAGGGTGGTAATTGGCTGTCAGGACTATACTTTTTTTCTTCCTTTTCTTTTCTTCTATACCACCTCATCATCTTGCTTGCACTCCTTTACATTAGCCATATCACTTGGGTTTTCTATAGCTACATGTATGAACATTATACAACAATAACAACAATAAACAGCAACCACCACGACAATAACAAGAACGACGACGACGACGAAGACGATGACTATACAATATTATAGCAAGTGACTATAACTAGCTAGCTGGCTATATGTTTATATATATATGTAGGTATATTATATAGCAACCAACAACCCCGAGAGAGATTGATATCGTTTATAATTAACTTCTCCGTACCACGAAGCAACCACCGTTTCCATCGACGCCTGTATACTGGCTGTTGGGTGTTGGGTGTTGGGTAAAGGGTGGTGGGTAGTTGGATAGTGGCACACGCGCCTTAAAAATTACATCTTTTATATATTTACAATAAATAAAATACTTTGTTTGTTTGTTTGTTTGTTTGTTTATTTATTTTTTATTTTTAAAAGTGCAAATACTGTACATCAATGATTAATTTTTTCAATTAAATTCTTTTATATTAATTAACTTTAATTTTTTTTTTTTATTATAATTGAATGAAAAATTAATTTAATAATTTTTTTTTTTTTTCCTATATATTGTGATTATTTTTATTTACTCGGGTATACCTATATTTATTCTTGAAAGGTCCAAAATAAAGAGGATTTTGTTTTTTTTTTGTGAGTGACAACAAGCAAGAATGACACTATAAGCAAATAGTAGTAGTAAAAGTAGTAAAGTAGTAGTTGTAGTAGTAGTAGTAGTTTGAAAGAAATTGTAAGCTCTTTGAGTGTAAAGGATACGGGGGTGATGACAATGGTGGTGATGGTGGTGATGGTGGTGGGCAAAATAAGAGTAAAAAAAAAAAAAAATAGTTTGACTGTCGCCTCGTCACCTCAGTGAGATGTTAAAGCCAAGTCAGACCAACTCGGCAATGGAAAAGTGAATCTCCTCTCTCTGATGTCTAAGTAACATCCATTTATATATATATTTTTTATTTATTTCGCTTTTTCCTTTTTCATATAATATAAAAGTAGAGTGTATAGGTACATATAATAATAATAATAAATATATACAATATACACTCAACTTACTTATATATACCCGCATGTACTTGTTTATTGCTCGTATATAACTTTTATTTCAAAATTTATTTATTATTATTATAAAAAATAAATAATAATAAAAATAATTCATCAATATAAATAACTAAACAAAATAATATAAATCTGATAGAGTTGGTTGCCTCTGATGTGGTGTACCTTTAACTAGTTTTTGAGGAGGTCATTGCAATTAATGTTTACACATACACAATCTCTTTGGTATATGTAATTGTAGCTTTATATATATATATACCTATATATTGCTAGTTGGACTCTTTCATCCCTTGGCATATATAGTCATCCTCGACCAACAACACTTGGCGCCGTCTCCAATATCCCGGACTATAGTCTCGGCCCCCTAACCCTGATTCCAAAACTTGTAATTACAAAAGGAGACTTGGCAATTATAATTGCCTTGTCTGATGATGTCCCTCAATCAGCCCCTTTTAATTATATGTATATGCTGAAACAAAAAAAATTATTATTATTATTATTATTGTATATATTTATATACAGTGAATATTTATAGCAATTATAATTCATTTGCATATATATATATTTAATAATATGAATTGTATTATCATTTGGTGGTTGTCGACATGCCACGTGAATGTGCAAACCTGGGTGGTAAATCGATTATTTAAATTAACCAAGACATAGGTATAAAATGTAACGACACACGCAGTAGTTACCAACAAAGTTTTGTGGGTGTTTGTTGGGGGGCAGGGTAGCTGGGTATAGAATTGCATATATAAAAAATTCCAAGGTATACATATATATAAATAAATGAAAAAAAAAAAAAAAAAAAAATTGAAAAGAAACGATAAGAGAATAATGTAAAAGAGGTGAATAATATTATAAGTATCAAAAGCCACCACCACCACTACTACTGTACTTGTGAGACTTTGGTCAATTAAATGCAGGAAATTAGAGTTTTAATTATGCAGTCATTCAGAAAATTACATTGAAAGGGTGGGTGGTTGGGTATATGGTTTTTAATAAGTTTTGTTCTTCAATAGCAGAGTTACTTTTTATAAATAAATATACATATAGGTATATATATATTTATCGATTATTAAAATTTATTAATTTTTCCATAAATGATCAGGTATTTTTTTTTTTTCTTTTACAAATAATCACAGTAATAATAATAATAATCATAATTATTATTATCACTAAAAAAAAAAGGTAAAGGGAAAAAAAAAAAGTATAGAATAATAATAAGGAAAAAAGCTTTGGGATAATGGTGAGTGTTAATTTTGAAAATGAAAATGGGAGATCCATCTTTCGACGCTTGGGAGTTTATGAGTGAGAAAAAAAATAGGCAAGCAAGCAAGCTTGATGGCGTACCACTCGACTCGAATCAACTCGACACTTCATGGGCTTTCTACGACCATTCTCGCTCGACGCATTAAAGTAATGAATTAATTTTCATCTGCAGCAGTCAACGTTACTGCTACAGACTATTCTTTCATTTCATTCAAACAGTTTTCATTTTCAACTCTCTACTCATTACAGAGCTTTGTGCTTTTCAAAAATTAAAAAAAAAAAATGATATTCATCATTATATATGGATACAACATAAAAATGATAAAATTATTTTAATTAAATTAAAAAATTAATAATAATGATAATAATAATGTAGGCAGTTGAAAAAATTGGAATAATAATGTTAAGCAATTGAAGTGTATTGGCTGGTGGTGGTGGTTAAAAAAAAAAAAAAGGGGGTGTTTGATTGATTGATTGATTGATTGATTTATTTAGTAAATTCACGTTGAAATATATGAGAAGGATAACAACAAAATGAAAGTGGTTTCTTCTTAAATATCTACTATATATGTATATATTGTCTCAAGACTTTTTGTTTTCTATGTGGAGAAGCAATATAAATGTTATTTTTCCCTTCTGTGAATTTGTGATGTCTAGTTGCAACTCATTGGCTCAACGATTTTCTTGTTGTGTTTTTTTTTTTTTACGAGCTAGGGGTAGTTTTCGTAAAAGGTAAATAGCATCTATATAACATCACCAAGCTAAGATTTTAGCTAATTGTTTCATGAAAAATATGCCACATCTTGAGATTTATATATTTTTATTTTATTTTTTTATTCCTTTTAACAACCATCTACTTATTGCTTTTTATATTTTTTTCATCTACTTAGTCAGTTTCTTATGCAGTGTTTTTATTTGTTATATAGGTATTGGCATTTTATTTTGTGCTCACAAAGTGAGTGCACTCATCTCCGGTGGGACAAAGTGTCAAGTCAACCGCCACCATCACCACCATCACCACCAACACAGTATATACCTATATTGACTCTTGTCTGTGCCATTCGCTGTTAATAAATAATCTTTCAATCAATCGCAAATATAAAACAAGAAAAATAATTATAACAACAACAACAACAACAGCAATTCAGTTTACTCCACTTAAATTACATTTAATAGAATTTTGTTGATTAAAATTGGAGAAGGAAGAAGAAAAAAAAAAAAAAAAAAAAAAAATTAATAACATCGATGAGTAAGTATTTTCAATATACCTATATAACTTGGTCTTTTTTTATATATATTGAGCCGGAAATTGAAAAATTCATACAATGTTAAATATATTTATATAGGTATAGGTATATATTATAATAATAATAATAATAATAATAATAATATGTCAATCGATCGATAATAAGACATTCAATTTAAAATGGTTGAAATTGAATGCCATTGTATTAATATAAAGAGGAAAATTATAAATGTATATTGGGGTGACTAGAAGGGAGGACGACACATTTAATTATTGTACCTTCAACTAATGAGTTTTACATTGATATATATTACGATAAAATAGTTATTGAAGCGTGACCAAAAAGTAGATATATACAATATATATATATATATATGCAATTGGCTATAGAAAACCGAGTCTCATTGTTTGATAATTTCAATAAATTAATTTGTTGATTTTAATTGCCATATAATAATAATAATTGATTAATTTTTCATAATATATAGCTTTCAAAATTAGTTATTAAAAAAAATATTAATATTATTAATAATAATAATAATAATAATAATAGATCCGGCTTAGCATCAACGTTAATTGGCAAGTTCATTAGTCGCCAAAAGCACTACACACTGGTGCTGACTCGATCTCGATCTCCCCGCATATAGGGATACACAAATGCATGCGATTTTCATCATACACAACTCTCACTTATACACAGACAAAAACAAAAAAAAACAACAAAATAATTTATCTATGCTAGTAAATGTATGTATGTATGTATGTTTAATAAAACGACACGCGTCAATAAAAGCGCAAGCGCGTTACCAACGTGAGCCGGCGCAACTCGACATTTTAGATGAAATGGTATTCTCCACTCGTATTATATCGGAGAATACAACGACACAACGACTTGGACCGTCAAGCATTCACCTTCAATTTTTTCAATATACATACAAACATACATACATATACACATATACATAAATCTTATACATATATATGTATTTTTTAATTAGTGATGATGACAGTGAATTATTATTTTTAATTAATTTTTGTGATTAACAAAAAAATACATTAAATATATTTAGTGATTGTTGGTTATTTATTTATTTCAGTGTATTTATATCATTCAGTGCTGATCAAGTGTTATAAATAAATAAATAAATAAATAAATAAAGAAAAAGTATTCAATCGGGGATTATACCATCATCATAATAATAACGGCACCAGTCCTTAACAAGTTGAATACATCATCAGATCATCATCAGATCATCATCAGATCATCATCAGCATCTCAATTGATTTATTTATATGGTAAGTCAATTATTATTATTATTATTATTATTATTTTATTGGGATAAATATATACAGATATGTTTTACTTTTAAAGTTGATATATATATATATATATATTATATATAAACGGATATTAAGATTATTATCGTATTTATTTGCCACAAATTGAGTACTACTCCAAATATACCTATATGCGCAATTATAAATTACATAAAAATATATAATTTTTAATTAGTTTTATTATTGGATATATATTCCATCAAAATTTTGTTATAAATTGAAAGCATAGTATAGATATATGTAGAGAGAATGATAAACGAGAAGAAAAAGAGAGGAAGTCAATTTTCGCGGCCGGAAGTGGTTTGCCTGGTTCTTCCTTCTTTGCGTTTATTTTATAATTTGATAAAGTTACGAGCAATAGGCACATTTGAACAAGCCTCTAAATGAAATCTCAAAATTAAACTCGTATATAAAGCATTTCTCCCTTATTCTCTCTTTCTCTCTCTCTTTATTTCTCTGTCATATTACCAAACAACCCAACAACACCCTCACTGCCAAATTAAAAAGCAACATTTTATGGTACTTTTTCATGAGATATATATATATATATATATTCTTATTATATTATATTTTTATTTTTATTTTTCTTTTTTAATGTCAATTTCATGAGAGATGCCACGTGGGGTGGAGCGTGTATTAAATTTTTTTTAACAATAAATTTCTCAAAAAGCTCGAGAGATAAAGTGAGATGAAATATATAAAAGGACAATATTATTTTCTCAAGTTTATTTTTTTTTATTTTTTAATAATATTTGTTATTCATTTTTTATTTTTTTTTATCATCAATAGATATTTATTATATTTTCTCGTAGCATACTTTAAAAGCACTCGATTGTCAAAGGATAGTTGGCTGCTATAAATATATAAAATACAGGCAAATACTGTAAAAATAGGTGTTATACATATACAAAAAAAAGGGTGGTGTGAGGAGGGTACACATACAGTGGTGGTGATCGCGGTGATGGTGGTGGTGATGGTGGTTTTAAAAGGATGACAAGGATAGTAATATAAGGGTGTATAATGGAAGTTGAAATTGGTTGGGCCTGTCCCGGCTGGGCAAGCATCAGCAAACACCCTCGTACACATATACATACACAAATTCATATACACTGCATACTTTTACACAACTTTATTTCAAATACCCATAAAGAAAAAATTGAAGAGAGACAATTTTTCTTCTCGCTCATATTTTACAGCTTTTCTCATTCGCAATCTCTTGTATATATATACACACACACCACACATATATATTACGCGAGCTATCGAAGAAAACGCATTCCATACCGAAATTGCTTCGCACTGAGCTCCGAAGAAAAGTAAAGTGAGAAAATGTGAGTCATTGAGCTAACTCTCACAACTCATCCTGAGCTTTTGACAACTCGACTAATGCCTCTGTACCTATACCTATCTATATATAACAATTTATAATTTAAAAATATAAAATTATTATAATATAATATAATATTATACAGAATATATGGATATTATAATTATTTTGTGTAAAAAAATGAAAAAGGAAAAAAAAATAATGGTAAAAGTGACATTTAAAGGGAGATGATATACAGGAGTTGGTAGTGGTTGTGAAGGATATGGCGTGATGCGCGGGCGCAATTCGTTGATTAAAATCACCCCCTGAATGAAATGAAGAGTGAGAGAGGATAAAATGGGGTGCATTGCATGAGGGGGTATATATAGAACCAAGGCGTTGCTTGCTTAATTACTAAAAGCTAATCAATTCCAGTGGAAGTAAAGTTTAAATTGCAAACTAAAGTATAGCTTTCCGACGCCAATCCTCCCCCTGTTTTACTCTGTATATGCATGTATACCAATACATATAAAATGCCAGTAGTATGGAGCAATATTACTTTGGATGCATTTTCAAATTAGCCCGCACGATAAATCATTGTGGAAAAAAAAAAAAAAAAAAAAAAAAAAGTAAAATAATAAAAGTTGACTCTGTATAATAATAATAATAATATAATAAATATACATATACGCACATATGCACATGCTATAAAAAATATATATTATAATAGTTTATCATTTTATTTTTTTTTTTCAACTAAAGTTAAGAATGTCGCGATACAAGCAATAAAGTCAATGTCGTTACTGGGCAATTCAATTCGCAAGACACATTGCACAATTTCACATACAATTTTACGGGAGAATAGCCAGGGCTTCTATTTACTTCATGGCTATACTAAATCCCTATATCCCTTGGAAAATGTCATATACCTATACCTATACATATATAAACATATATTTTTTTTTTCTTATTTCTTATTTTTGTGCTTTATACTGTTTGAGTTATTTCGCGCTATTCTAGCCCGATTGCACGATCATGATATCGCGCGTGCGACCAAACTTGAGTGATATAGACTGAGAGACTCCGAAAAGTGAGTGAGTGAGTGAGTGAGTGAGTGAGTGAATAAGTCGGTATATATATATATATGCTTTTTATAGATGCTGATAAAAGCTCTCTGTAGTGAGTGAGTGGGTGGGTAAAAAAAAAGACAGGGACAAAATAAAAGATGAAGGTCAAAGTATTGGAATATACATAAAGATTGATGCACCCTCAATAACTTTAACTTTATTTATTTATTTTTATTAAAAATATAAAATATATACATGTACATATAAATAATATAGGTATATATCCTATATGTCCAAACCGTCTCATGTCCATTATTTTCATTTTCATTTTCATTTTTTATATATACTTTGGCCAATATAAAGTTTTATATCGTTAAAAATTGATATATTAGATGGATATCCGGATGGTATATAGACTGACTTTACCAAAGTAATATCAATTTCAGCAAATGGAAAAAGTATCAAGATGGAATAGGGAAAGGGTGCACTATAGTGTGCACTATAGCTTTAATATTGCAATTGACCTGAGAAACAATAAAATGTTTAAACAGTATATAAGCTTGAATGAATTATAATCCGATTGTTTCCATTAAAATGTTTTTTTTTTTTTAATTATTTATTTATTTAATTTTCCATTCTGCTTGATAAAAAAAGCTTTTTTTGTTTATTTTTGTTTTTTTTTTTTTTGCTTCAAATGCTTTGCCGGGCCGTTTCCCCTTGGCCACCACGACTGAATTGGATTTTTAATCGATGCGCATTCGCCGGAAAATAGCCCATGCGTCCTTTCTGCCATACCATGTCTATAAATGCTCGACCACTTGTTTTTCATTCCCCAATTTTCTCTCTCTTGTTTTTTTTTTGTTAATCTATTTGTTCTGCTACTCACATACATACACATATACATATACGCATTTATAAATATTATAGACAAGTTATGTTGAGATGTTATTAAAATAATATCAATTTATTTATTTAATTATTATTATTATTATTATATTTGTTGGACCGGAATATTGTATATATATACACACTTACCCTCCTCCGAGTTCTTTTTTATATATAATATATATTTAATGAATAAAAGCATTGGAGCTGGTCATAGTATAGACGCGTCAAGCCGAGTGTAAATAAATAGACTCTGCCACCGTCCCATTTGCTAGATTAGAATCAAATATAATTTTGCTGGGACAAGAGTATAATATGATATATACCTATATATAGTGGTAGTGCAAGTACTGGTAGTACTAGTAACACAGAGAAAGAGAGAAAGCTTATATATAGAAAAGCTTGCTGCGCGGTTTACAGGGAAATTCAATGGCCGGGGTTTTATGATTGTCTCTCTAACATCATCCCTCTTTTGGCCTTTTATTTTATTTTATTTTATTTTATTTTTTTAAAATAAATAATAATAAAACAAAATATATAACCAATGTGGTATTATATTCAACTCTATTATATAACGCAAGAAAAATTTGACAATTTAATTTAATTTACCAAGCTAGATATTGTTTGCTTTTGTTTCTTTTTTTTTCTTTTTTTCCTCATTTTGAAAAGACGAGAACGACGATGACGACGACGACGACGATGACGATGAGAAGCTGGTGCACGGTTGGTGCGAACAAAAGCGACGGTTTCCTCTTTTCTCGTTAAAGGCCAATTCTACGGTTTAATTAAAATTTCCCCGAACGGAAGTAAGAAGTAATTATAAAATTTTTATCGTCGGTGGCTTACTTTTCATTGGACGGCCACCATCCGCGAACGTAGATTGAGCGATAAATTGTTTTCTCTAATTTCTTTTTCTTTTTTAATTTCATTTACTTTTTTCTTTATATATACATATATAAAATATATATATATATATATATATAGGGTTTTTTTTTTTTTTTTATTTTAAATTCAATAAAAATAAGTTGTTGAACGTTGTTGTATCACCTAAAAAAAAAAAAAAAAAAGTTTAAGAAATAAAAATAATTAAACTTTTTTTAAAAATTACATGATTACTCATCAGTTACGTATCATCGATTTGTTGGAAGAGTCCCGGAGCCACGGGTTCATGCGCGCCAACACTAATTTGCAACGTCATTACGACGTATTATCGAGTGGCAAGAGAGTAGAGCAAGTCCAGCTACTACTACTATTACTAATACTATCACTCGAGTCTGCGCTTGAGATTTTGATGAAATTATAACAATGAATATTCGGTGTGTGTGTTTATATATCATATAGTTATAGATGCGTATATGTATACAATGCAACTTTATCACCCAACCACCCATTTATACCCATCGACAAACATTGCTCTTTCCCAATTATTGACTCGTAAATCTGTAGCCAATCTGCTTGAAACACCGACCAATTATCTCGGCATTAGCGCCCGCATAAAATATCATATATATATATAGGTATTCAAACATATTCGCAACAATTATACTAAACAATATAAAATAAATAAATATAAATTTAACATTTAAAAGTCCAATAAAATTATTGACCAAATAAAATACATATATTATTACTATTATTTAGAGTTTCCATTAGAAAACTGTCAGTCTTGTGATCCCTACTTTGAGTTGGACCCTACTGTAGTATATAAGAGACTGTATCAAGGCTCAAGGAGTCTGTCTTTATTGTTATTGCTACAATATTTATATATATATATATATATATATATATATATATGGGATTTAAAAATAATAAAAAATAAATTGAATATATACAACTATATTTTTAAAAACTTTATCATATTGTCAAATTACAATATATAAATATAAATAAATAAATATATTAAAGTTTTATTATTATTTGAGGCAATGACCGGCAGCAATGAGGCTTGTCGATCGACCTGACGCGTTGGATCCGATGGTCTGATAGGAAATATTAATTTCACTAACTCAAATTTTTCATCTCTGTTTGATGCAAACGCCTCGGATCTCTTCACTCAGGCAGGCAACTCCACCCTTCTTTCCCCACATTCATTCGAACAATGTTTTCCAATTAACTTTCGATATTTGAAATTGAGCTGTACTATATATATTTATTTGGTAACGCACAAACCAACTCATAGTCCTCCAATTTTTTTTTTATTTTTTTTATATATTAATTCAGATATAGAGAAAAATCCATTCAACCAACACGCTCAGCAATCATTTTATTTTATTTTATATATAGGTACCTATATATATATATATTTTTTTTTTTTTTGCATATGCCACTTTGTTTATTATATCGACAAGAAAAAAAAAAAAAAAAAAACAATATGCGAAATTTTCAGAATTTAAATATACCTATATACAAAATAATAAATAATTGTCATTTTTTTATTAAATTTTATTAAAAATATCATAAATCAATTAGACAGTTTTTATCTCAGGTTAAAAAAATATATTTATATAAAAAAATAAAATTAATAACGAATGAAAAGCATTGCATCGACGTTTGGATGAGTAATGGTTTTTAATCATCGGATAATGAGCCGTCGCTTGTTTTGAAAAACAAAATTAAAGCCAAGTAGTGACGGTAGAGCAGCTGACGCTTTGCCAATGAAAAGTGTATTGGTTGCGTGTAGTGAGTGCCATATTAAATATGATATAGCATCTACTGTACATATAGCTTTATAACATTACATATATATATATATATGTAGGCAAAACGAAAAAAAAAAAGAGGTAGATATATAGCAACCTATATAGAGGGGACATGCTGAACAGGCCATATTTTTTCATTAAAAAAATTAAATTAAATTAAAAATAAAAAAATTAAATAAAATTCCCCACTACTATCACCACATTGAAACTGCACATCCCGCCCGCCATCACTTGGCAATAAATACATATATATACATATATATAAAGTTAATAACATTCGATCCCGTAACATTGAAAGTTAATTCCTTTCGGCATTAATACGGTGAGTGCATCCAGGGTAATGAGATTGCTTTGTCGATGTGATAGAGAGGATACAATACAATAGAGAAAGATAGAAAAAGATAAAACCTGAGTGAATTTAAGTGGGGAGAGTAGGTGGTTTGATGCCCGGGGGATGATATATAAGGGCTCGGTTATAAAGCTCTCTCGCGCAATAACCTATTGTCTGGTATCTCGCGGGAACCGTGGAATCTTCCCAACGATTCGTAATCGAATAAAATGATAGAGCGACAAAGAAAAAGCATATAAAAAAAAAAAAAAAAAAAAAAAAAAAAAAAACAATGGGAAATGAAAATTTCCAACCACCCCAATTCAATAAAGGAAAGTGTCTGAGTTATTGCTCGATCGAGGCCTCCTTTTCTTTACTCTTTTTTTTTTTTTTTTTATTATTAAATTTTCGTCGACAATTCGGATGGCATGACAGATTTTTAATAAGTCCAGTTTTTTTCTATATATATACGAGGGTGATTTTTTTATTCCAATTTTTTTTCATATTTTACCTCAGTTTGTAACGTGACCATGCATTTTATTTATTTTTTTATTTTTCGACAATATATATGTATATCTTTTTAAAAATTTGAGTTTATAAAACAAAAAAATAGAGTCGATATATTTATTGGCAAACATCGAAGCGAATGTAAAATTTAGTTTTCAATCTAAATGCACCTTGGCTAGGAAATAATAAAAAGTGTATATTGTGAAAATAAAAAAATTTGTTTTTTCAGTGTTTATTATGACGGGAAAAATTGAATTTTCATTTATAATATTTATTTATATGAAAAAAATTAAATTATATTTTAAAATTAAATTATACAAACGAGATTGACTCGATAAATTTGTAAACTCAGCTGGTCCACACACATATAATAACATGCAACATAGAATATAAAAGAGAGAAAGAGAGAGTAGTAAAATTGTAGAGGTAAACTCTTTGGTTCAATGTTTTACCGCGGATATGCGGTCTTGCACCGTGGTGGTTATGCTCAATTACATTACTTATACTAATGTCATTATAGCTTTTACGATGGAGGTATTTGTGCAGCCAGCCACCAAACCATCACATTAATCAAATTATTATATAGGTTTATTTTATATTTTTAATTAAATATTTTTATCATATTATTTATATAAATTTTATGCAAATCATGTTTGACGATATAAAAAGTGTCATGAATTGTTTGTTGGACAACACGTGTATCCTGTTTTTTTTTTTTTTTTTAAATTTTTATTTTCACATATATATATATATAAGAATTTGTCGGTTGCCCTCGACAAAATTCAAGCAGTGGCATGTACATATACATTTGTAGTACGACGAGGTATATGCGTGCATGATATACAAAAAAATATATAGGATACTTTTAAAATTAAAGCGGATGTTCTTCATTATCTTTATCATTGCTAAATAAATATCAAATTCTCGCGCAGAGTTTTTTTTTTTTTTTTTTTCATCTCAAATAAACTACTGTATATCATAAAAATAATAAATTTTTTTTCATTTAGTATATTGTACAGTATATACAGCTATACTAGCTACAGATCAGTCAATCTATCGCTACATGTTACATATATTATCGATTGATGACAATATATACAAAATATAAGAAACCACACAATTCAAATTATTGCCAATAAAGTTAAGTGGTATATCCAATCGTAGATGAATCTAATTTTGTCAACGGAAAAGATAAACCGAAAAAAAAAAAAAAAATTTTATATATATATGTGAATGCTTGATTCTAGACCCAGTGAATGTGCAATGAAAAATCTGCATTATCGAAAAAAATCGATATAGAATAGTAGTGGCTTTATATACATATACAGATAGAAGAGGTAGCAATATAGCCTTGGAAATATTCAAATATATATATACAAGTTGAGATGGCCAGTAGTAGCCCAGTATAGCTAGCTATATATATATATATTATATTATTACATTATATATTAGACTTTATTTAAACTGTGTGAGTGTGTATTTATATGGAAAACAGTAAAAGTTTTGTGAAAATTTTCTATGTGTATGAATATGTGCGCACAACCGTGGAGGTATTGAGTTCTGTATCATGTTGGCTATAATACATTTTTTATCTGATTGAGGGGATCTTCTTTATAGTGGGGTGTGTTTCTTATTCTTTTTCTTTTTTTTTTTTTTATTTTAGGTATGGTAGATATATATATTTTGGTAATTCCATGTACGCAATCATTTTCTATATTTTTTTTTTTTTTTTTTTTTCGGCAATATTATATAGCAAAGCAGAAAGAAAGTAAAACAACGCAAGTTTCAACTTTTCATATGCAAAAATATTGCTACTTTTTTTTTCATTCATATTTTTTTTATACTATAATATTATGTTATATATTTTGAACTTGTCGATACATCAGTTTAGATATGTATGCATATAGTTAAACGCAAGTTTATTAAATATTAATAAACAAATTTTCATTTTATTTTTTCAAAGATGCTTTAAATAAATATATAATACTTTTTTATTTTTTTTTTTCCATCTATCTATATTTATACCTATATCATATCTATCATATCTTTAAGGGCGTTACTTACTCTTGATGTTGGGTTTGGGCAGGTTTGGATTTAGGGGTAGTAGGTATATGTAATAATAGGATAAAAATGAAAAAATGAAAATGAAAATGAGAATGAGATGAAGGTCGTCGTCGTCGTCGTATTTATATATTTGTATTTGTATTTGTATTTGTAAATATATAGGTATACATGTATATACCTATACTTGGTGGTGGTGGTGGTGGTGGTGGTGGTGGTGGTGGTGGTGGTGGATATGGCAGATCTAGTCGACGGGACAGTAGTACCTTTGGTCCGGGGGATTGAAAAGCAATTTCCCCGCGAGGGACGCGCTTCTGGTATATAGAATGGAGGGCTTTATATTAATGATCCCGATATATTATCGGACGTGACCGAAATTGCTGTCAAAAAAGTCGGATATTGGATATAGAAGGAGATTGCTATACACACACACACAGGGATATATATATATATATACACACATTACGTACATCCATCTATATACTTTCTTATTTATATATTTATTATTATTATTTTTATTATTTTATTTTATTTTTTTTATTCATCATATACCCGGGTATTTTGACATTTTTTATTTTCAACAATTAAACTTTGGGCTATAATAAATAATAATATTGATTTAAAAAATATTCTATATTATTATATGTATTAATTGGGTCATCGATTACAAATATATATACCTATTGTGTGGCCATTTAAAAAATTTGATATTGTCATATTGCAGTGAATATTTATAATCATATATGAAATTGAAATAGCTATATGGGTTTGTAGGTTACAATATTTATTAAATTTAATTTATATAAATATGTCAATATGTCAGTTTAAAATAATTATTCTATTTCTATACCTATATACCTATATTATAACTATTTGTTAATATAAAGGTAATATACTCTTGGCATGTGTGAGAAATTAAAAAAAAAAATAAAATAAAGTAAATCCATAAATTAAAAATACTTTATCAAAGGTCACAGTATAATTATTATCACTGTGACTGACAATTACAACCACTCTAAATTCATGTATTTTTAATCTTTTTTTTATTATTCTATCAGGTTTTATTTATGCGGGTGTATAATAATTTTTCAGAGAAATAAATAAATATGCGTATAAAAAAATAACAAGCCAATATTTACACACGTGCATAGCATATGCTTTAGTATATAGAAAAATTAAAATAATAATACTTATATAAAATAGCTGCATATTTTTTGAAAATTTTAATATGAATTTCATGTATATATAGATATATTATATATTTTAATTTAAATTTCAGGTGCCAATGATGAATGAGCCGAGTTATTTACCCAAATAAAGAACCCGATGTGAGTTGATAAATAAATATACCTATATTAATAAAAATTTTATCTATATATAAGTATAATAATAAAATATAATAAATTTAGTTTTTTAATATGCTTCAAAGTATATAAACTAAAAATTAAAAATTATGGTAAACTAGTTTATACTTTATATATTGTGTTTAGTCGCACAGTTTAGTCCAATAAATATATATATATATACAGTTTGACTCTCAAAGACCAATTTCCGCTGGTCTTAATATTTACACAGTTGACTCTGTCTGTCGGTCTGTAATAAAATAATATATGTATATATGTGTTATGTGTGACTGACCATCAAAACGATAAGGTCAAAGTTGTCACAATATACATACATACATACATACATACATATACAAGTTGTGTCAAGGCACTCAAAAACTTTTAACTGATTGTAATGCACATTTATCATCAATATTCATATTATAAATATATATTAAATTAACGTGGATATTTATATTGATTTTATAATTACCACAAAATATTTTATATGCGTATGTATATAAATATGAATATGAATATTGAATGGGGGTGCCTTGAGGTCATTGCACAGCCTTGAATATATACCATCAGGGTGTCTAGTGCTATATGATATATAAAATGCGATAGGCACCACGTTCGCCGACAGTTGGATCACCAACAACATCGGGTTACAACGACAACGGGCAACTACTTATATAATTTTTTGTATTTTAAATAAATTTTAGGACAACACTGAGTCTCCACTTATACTTTTTAGTGTGTTGTCCTATTTGAATCAATTATTTAATATTTTAAATGGAATTCAGGACAACACTCAGTCCTCACTTATACTTTTCAGAGTGTTGTCCTGTTTAAATTAATTTTTTATTTTTTAAATAAATTTTAGGACAACACTCAGTCCTCACTTATACTTTTTAGTGTGTTGTCCTGTTTGAATTAATTTTTTGTATTTTAAATAAATTTTAGGACAACACTGAGTCTCCACTTATACTTTTTAGTGTGTTGTCCTGTTTAAATTAATTTTTTATATTTGAAATAAATTTTAGGACAACACTCAGTCCTCACTTATACTTTTCAGTGTGTTGTCCTGTTTGAATTAATTTTTTATATTTTAAATAAATTTTAGGACAACACTCAGTCCTCACTTATACTTTTCAGAGTGTTGTCCTGTTTAAATTAATTTTTTGTATTTTAAATAAATTTTAGGACAACACTGAGTCTCCACTTATACTTTTTAGTGTGTTGTCCTGTTTGAATTAATTTTTTATATTTTAAATAAATTTTAGGACAACACTGAGTCTCCACTTATACTTTTTAATGTGTTGTCCTATTTGAATCAATTATTTAATATTTTAAATGGAATTCAGGACAACACTCAGTCCTCACTTATACTTTTCAGAGTGTTGTCCTGTTTAAATTAATTTTTTATTTTTTAAATAAATTTTAGGACAACACTCAGTCCTCACTTATACTTTTTAGTGTGTTGTCCTGTTTGAATTAATTTTTTGTATTTTAAATAAATTTTAGGACAACACTGAGTCTCCACTTATACTTTTTAGTGTGTTGTCCTGTTTAAATTAATTTTTTATATTTGAAATAAATTTTAGGACAACACTCAGTCCTCACTTATACTTTTCAGTGTGTTGTCCTGTTTGAATTAATTTTTTATATTTTAAATAAATTTTAGGACAACACTTAGTCCTCACTTATACTTTTCAGTGTGTTGTCCTGTTTGAATTAATTTTTTATATTTTAAATAAATTTTAGGACAACACTGAGTCTCCACTTATACTTTTTAGTGTGTTGTCCTGTTTAAATTAATTTTTTAATATTTTAAAAAAATTTTAAGGAAACACTGTGTCTCCACTTATACCTTTGAGGGTGTTTCCTTGTTTTAAATAATTTTTTATATTTTAAATAAATTTTAAGGAAACACTGTGTCTCCACTTATACCTTTGAGGGTGTTTCCTTGTTTCAAATGTTTTTTTATATTTTGAATAAATTTTAAGGAAACACTGTGTCTCCACTTATACCTTTGAGGGTGTTTCCTTGTTTCAAATAATTTTTTATATTTTAAATAAATTTTAGGACAACACTGAGTCTCCACTTATACTTTTCAGTGTTTTGTCCTGGTTGAATTAATTTTTTAATATTTGAAATAAATTTTAGGACAACACTGAGTCTCCACTTATACTTTTTAGTGTGTTGTCCTGTTTGAATTAATTATTTCATATTTTAAATGGAATTCAGGACAACACTCAGTCCTCACTTATACTTTTCAGAGTGTTGTCCTGTTTGAATTAATTTTTTATTTTTTAAATAAATTTTAGGACAACACTCAGTCCTCACTTATACTTTTTAGTGTGTTGTCCTGTTTGAATTAATTTTTTAATATTTTAAATAAATTTTAAGGAATCACTGTGTCTTTACTTATACCTTTAAGGGTGTTTCCATGTTTGAATCAATTTTTTTATATTTTAAATGAAATTCAGGACAACACTTGCACTTGTAAATTGTATGTCTGTATATGTACAGGGCCAATATAGATAGGTATATATTATGTATAAAAGCACGATAGACAAATTTGCAGACAATTGACAACATTACGTGCATCAAAGTTAAGGGAAGGTTGATAGGTGGTTACAGTGAGATATAGATAGAGAGAATGATAGTGAGAGAATAAGTCTTGTACTTGGTTAACGGACAATGCGGCTTCTAATGAACATGAGCCCAGGGGCACGAATGAGTATCTTTCTATCCATCCAACCATCTATCCATCTGTAATTCGCATCCCTTTCACCTCGTCGTTTTTGTCGTCATTCCATTCAGTCAGCATACTCAGACATTCACATTGCATTACATCAACTCATTTTATATTTTATTTTTTTTTAGTTTTTACTTGTGACATTTCATCAGCTGATTTAATATATAAATAAAAAAGGAAAAGTAAAATTTTATGGTAACACATGAGAGAGAGACAGAGACAGATAGTTAGATAAAGAAATCAATGTTATTTGTCGAGTTGAGGGTTGAGAAGCACTGAATGTTACAGTATGGTTGTAATTGGATTCAATTGTCCCATGTTGAATCATCACCACACTATAACTGCGTTTTCTCTCAATATCCAATGTTTCCACAACAATATTTTTTTATTATTATTTTTAATATTCATCATCATCATCTATCACTATACAAGACATCATTCACACATATTAAAATTATTTTTTATAATAAAATAAACACTTATATTAATAATAAGCATTAAATTTGAATGATAAAAAATTTTAATAGACGTGAGAATATTTTTATTTTATTTCATTTATTTATTTATTTTTTTTGTTATCGCGTGTCAAAAGACTCTGACAATGACTAGCTGTTTTAAATAATTCATTTTAAATAATTTAAATATTTATAAATATGCTTGTTAGCTATATTGTAGAGAAGGAAAAAAAATAGAGTAAATATATTTATATTTCCATCAACACTAGCTATCATCATCACGTATTTATATGTATATGTTGTCCAAGAGTCATTTAACTAATGGTATCTTTGTGTTTTTTTATTTTTCATTTTAACGATTTCCTTTTACAAGCATCAACTCGCTCAAATCTCAAATTTTTTCAACTATTTTTTTTATATATATATATACGTATATAACATCAAGTTATTTATTTAAAAGTTTAACTGCATGAAACAACTAAAGAAAAATAAAAAAAATATATTGGGTTATCTTATGGTGCTCATATCCCAAGAATTATCTGTTTATTTACTATTACTATTCCCAAGAGGATAAACCAACAAAAATAAAGGAAAAAAAAATAGTAATGTCAGTTTTTTAAATTTACGATTATTTGTACAAGATAAAAAAAAAAAAGAAATAAAAAATCTTATATTTTCAATTTTTATATTTATCATTTAAACATAATATATATATATATATTTTTCAACACGTGTTGTTCAACTCACACACAATCACAATATGTGTTTAATTTATTTTTTTTAAATTAAATTTATATTTTGTTTTATTTTATTTTTTGCCATTTGATTATCCCATGGGAGGTATACAAGTCAATTTAAATGGACCATGAAGACCATTCATTCTTAAACACTCTATATAAATATACATAATATAAATATAGTTTGCAGTTGATATTGTTGTTGTTGTTGTTGTTGTTGTTGTTGTTTTTTTTGTTGTAATACAACAGGATATAAAACTAAAGTAATGAATTTAATCTTTTATCTTGGGGGTAAAACAAAAACACATGTGTCTATATGTATATTATTTCGTTGATGGTTTTAGTTTCATTTAGTTTATGTTTTTGCTAAAATACATTTCTGTATTTGAGTCAAATTTACAACATGTATAATTTTAATGACTAAGCCATTAGAGAATTTGTCAAAGCTGTCAAATTATTTTACATCATCAATATTAATTAATTAATTAATATATTGATATAATTTATAAAACAGAATATACCTATGATGATGATTTATTTTCATTTAAAAATAATCTTTTGATCGCGTAGTGAATATGAATTAATTTGCATTAAAATATACCTACCTATATTTAATGCTGTTAAAATTTAAGGTCTTTTATATTATGGCCTTTGCCTTTAATCAAAATGTACAATATATATATATATAGGTATATGTATATAATTTTTAAGTATATACATTATACATATACATCATCTTATTCGGACCTTGAACCAGCAGGTAGTAACCTCGTTAAAAATTTACATAATTTTAGCTTACAGAAAATGACAGCTTTTAGCGTTGATGCACAGTTTATACTGTGGGCATCATGTAATGTTGCCATCAAGATATATACATAGTTTGTGTGTGTGTGTATATATAAGTGGCACCAACTATATATGATATAATTTAGATCTCGTCAGTCATCAGCATCAGCATCAGCATCAGCATATAATCAGAGAGAAAATAAAATCCAAATAACGGTTGAAATAGTGTTATATGCATTATGTATTTATTTATACTATATATGTATATATGGTAAATGTTTGATAAAGCGAACCAACTAAAAATATTATCATTGAATATCTATATAAAAAAAAAAAATGAAAAATGAATTAAATAAATAATTTATTAAATTAATATAAATAATAAAAAGTATAATTGATATTGCTGTTACAATATATACTCAATGTGAAAATAATAAAAAATATTGATGATGATGATGATGATGATGGGCGTGGATTATTTCGGGGTGACAAGTTAAGGCTCTGATTGCAACACAAAGGATGCAATTACACTATATATACGTGACCCTTGAGCAATCACTCTACATTCTGTCTGGTATTTTCATCCAACAGAGAGAAAGAGAGATCTTTTTTTTTTTTTATTTTTATATCGTGTCAAATACCTTTTCCCCTACAATCAAATCAGTATACACATTTATAAACTACTTTTGAAAAAAAATCATCATTATGATTATGTAAAAAAGGAAAAAATGTGTTAATGAACGATTGTCACTTTGATTTCAATGAAATTGTTCCTTCTAAATTACGATTGAATTCATCATTTATTATTTACATTATTTTTTTTTTCCACTATATACACAATGCACAAATATTTTTTATTTAATCAAATTATTATTATTATTATTATTATTATATGGACGTGTATAAATAATTAAAATAAATTGTCATATAATAATAGTATATATATATTAAAAATTAAAATTATTTTAAATTTTTCCATAGACAAAATTCAAGTTGATGTTGTTGATGCATATCCATACATATATATACACGAATTTCATATGATATAGTCTGTCTGGATGCATTAGCTTCTGGCATCGTTCTCGAGGCTAATGGACAAGATAATTAAGTGACCCTTGTACATGTATGTTTGATCACTTGTATATGTGCCAAAAGATTTGTCTATATATATAATTGATAAACCGTAGTGTTGGTTGTATATACTGCATGTCTAAATTTCTGTCGACACGTGTTTCCACTCAGCAACTCTAATTCTATATCAAATATTATATACATAAAATATACTAAGTATTTTGTCTTACCATAATAATTATAAGAATATATATATATAAATAAAAAATATTTAATTTTTGATAGTAAAATTCCATTAGCCATAATATACTAATATACTAATATTAATATATTAACAATATAAACTGACAGCAAACAGTATTTAAATATATAAAAAAAAAAAAAGTAGCTATGTACTGACTGTAGAGTTATATTGCCTGTTGGGTGATTTATCTAGTAATATTAGTAGACAGCTCCAGTTATAACACTACCATTCCTTTTTTTTTTTTCTCTTCTCGTGTGTATATGAGCAACGAATACACTACGCATACACTATTCGTGAAAATTAAAAACTGACTTTATTACATGTCTCATTCTCCAGTGGAATAAACATCCCTTTATACTGCTGGTCCATCGACCAAGTCATTTTTTCAATTTTAAATGTGCGACTTAATATGAGGCCATCAACTTTATATATATATATATATATACCTGATGAAACAAGAATATTATTATATTAAAGTTGGTTGGCACGCGAAACCAGTGAAATATTGTTTTTCCTAAAACTATCTGTCTTTTCTTTTCATTATTTTATTATATTATATTTTTCTTCATTATTTCATGATCCTATGGATCTCTTTTTTTTTTTTTTTTAAAATATTATTAACTTACTGTGCATGCATCTTTGAAACATGTC
Organism: Lysiphlebus fabarum; assembly: GCA_011426435.1. Classification (NCBI taxonomy): domain Eukaryota; kingdom Metazoa; phylum Arthropoda; class Insecta; order Hymenoptera; family Braconidae; genus Lysiphlebus; species Lysiphlebus fabarum. Next base: position 406,425 of record WSYQ01000060.1, read on the forward strand.
AAAAATTATAAAAATTATAAAATTAAAATTAAAAATGGCAATGCGTTTTCAATATTATTATTATTATTATTATTAAAGTTGCGGTACCTTTTAATATGCATGCTCGTATATACATATGAGTTTTAGAGTCTCAGGGTAGTTTTAGATGAGTTTTCCTGTAAAAAGGGTTAAAATAAAAAAATAAATAAAATCACTGGTGTATAGTAGAATTTGTATGAAGGTACGAAGAAACCATATATATCTATACACGTATATAGCTGCTGTGAATCTGTATGGAGAACAATATTCTCATCCATCCCGTACATGCTTCACTTATATACACACATATATAAATATATATCTATTCTATAATATCACATGCCCTCAACAATTTATTTATTACCCACAGATCCCCACTCACCCTCATACTTATTGCATTTTTCAAAATTATTGTCATAGCCCATGTTATTAGTTTTCATTTTTTTTTTTTTTTTTTTTCAAACGATTTAATATAAATTGTTAATAAACACTAATATAATAAAATTATATTAAAAAATAGAAAAAAAAATAGTATAGCGTTCAAAAGAATAATAATAATAAATTTGTAGTGGATCGATATAAAACATTCACCGAATGAATAAATCAACAGGCACCCAACTACTATATAGCAAATGTTACTGCTTTTAGTCAAAGTATCTTCTGAGTAGTAGCCTTTCCTCTTTTTTTTTTTTTTCTTTTTTTTCTTTTTTTTTCTTTTTTTTCTCAAATATATATGTATAAGAGAGACTGTAAGTGTATTTAAAAAGAAAAAACAAAAAAAAAAAAAAAAAATGAAATAAAATCAACTTTTCTATACATACATTGCAATTTTGTTCGATTTTTTTTTTCATCTTCACACATTCAGAAATAGAGAGCACTTCAAGTTTACTTTTATATAAAATTTTAGATAATTATTATTTATTTATTTATTTATTTTTATATACAACAATATATACTCTTTTTATGTAAAAGGTAAAAATAATGATATAATAACATAAAAGGCAAAAAAAAAAACAAAAAAAACGAAAATAAATAAATAAAAAAAATAATATAAAAGGGCAAAAGGTGTATTGCCTTGTTGAAGAGATGGGATGGCTGAGACTGTCGGCTCATCTTGTAATGGACTCAAGAGACAACCGAGTCGACTAATGGAGCTCCAGAAAAGCTCTTACTACACATATACCTATCTACCTACCTACATTTATAGCTGTCTCTCTTTGTCCATATAAATCATGATGTATTTTATTTATATTATACATATGTATAAGTAAAATTTTATTTCATCTTTTTAATAATTAAAAATATTATAATAAAAAATAAATACATAGATGCATCATAATGGATAGATGAAGGATGGACAGGGTGGGTGGTTGGATAGCTAGAAATAGGGAAAATATAAATCTTTCATTATACATTTCATGTTTCGCTTATTCTCAGTCTCATTTCATGATGGTCCATTCTCGAAAAGTAAACATACTTGTCCTCGTCTATACAATATCACATGAGTCCTTTGTAGGGCTTTACTCCTTAACAAGACTACTCTTGGCCTTGTCTTGGTTTTGTCTTGAAAACCAATTTATTGGAAATTTTATTGGACTTTGACGCAAACTTTTACCTCCAATTTAGAGTCGTCTTTGTAAAAATGAGGCATTTTGGTTAAAATAAATTTTTCTGAGTTATATTTTTATTAGATTATGATTGAATTAAGTCAACAACAATGTAAGACGTTGTTTCCAAGCATTGAATAAATTATTTTTATTCATATTGATATTTTATTGGACATTAAAGACAACTTCTACCTCCGACTTAGAGTTGTCTTTGTAAAAATAACGCAATTTGGTCAAAAAAATTTTTTCTGTGCAATAATTTCATTGGAATATGATTGAATTGTATTAACAACAATGAAAGACGTTGTTTAAAAGCATAAAAAAAAATATTTCGATCCATTTCCAAATTTTATTGGACTTTGAAGATAACTTCTACCTCCGACTTAGAGTCATCTTTTTGAAAATGAGACATTTTCCTTCAAATAAATTTTTCCCGGTTAAAATATTAAAGTATTATGATTTAATCGTGTTAACAACAATGTAAGACGTTGTTTCCAAGTATTAAATGAATTATTTCTATTCATTTCCAAATTTTATTGGACTTTGAAGATAACTTTTACCTCCGACTTAGAGTCATCTTTCTGAAAATGAGACATTTTCGTTCAAATAAATTTTTCCCGGTTAAAATATTAAAGTATTATGATTTAATCGTGTTAACAATAATGTAAGACGTTGTTTCCAAGTATTAAAAAAATTATTTCTATTCATTTCCAAATTTTATTGGACTTTGAAGATAACTTCTACCTCCGACTAAGAGTCATATGTCTGAAAATAAGGCATTTTGGTTAATATAAATTTTTCTCAATTAAAATTTATTAAGATTATGATTGAATTTCGTTAACAACAATGAAAGACGTTGTTTGAAATCATAAAATAATTTATTTCTTTTGATTTTGAAATTTCATTGGACTTTGAAGATAACTTCTACCTCCGACTTAGAGTTGTCTTTCTGAAAATGAGACATTTTCGTTCAAATAAATTTTTCCCGGTTAAAATATTAAAGTATTATGATTTAATCGTGTTAACAACAATGTAAGACGTTGTTTCCAAGTATTAAATAAATTATTTATATTCCTTTTCAAATTTTATTGGACTTTGAAGATAACTTCTACCTCCGACTTAGAGTCGTCCAGGTGAAAATAAGGCATTTTCGTCAAAATAAATTTTTCCCAGTTAAAATATTAAAATATTATAATTGATTTGTTTTTACAACAATGGAAGACGTTGTTTTGGAGCATAAAAAAAATTATTTATATTCTTTTTCAAATTTTATTGGACTTTGAAGATAACTTGTACCGCCGACTTAGAGTCGACCAGGTGAAAATGAGGCATTTTCGTCAAAATAAATTTTTCTCGGTTAAAATATTAAAATATTATAAATGAATTATGCTAACAACAATGGAAGACGTTGTTTAAAAGCATAAAAGAAAATATTTCTGTCCATTTCCAAACTTTATTGGACTTTAAAGATAACTTTTACCTCCGACTTAGAGTCATCTTTCTGAAAAGGAGACATTTTCGTTCAAATAAATTTTTCCCGGTTAAAATATTGAAGTATTATGATTTAATCGTGTTAACAAGAATGTAAGACGTTGTTTTCGAGTATTAAATAAATTATTTCTATACATTTACAAATTTTATTGGACTTTAAAGATAACTTTTACCTCCGACTTAGAGTCATCTTTCTGAAAATGAGACATTTTCGTTAAAATAAATTTTTCTCGGTTAAAATATTAAAATATTATGATTAAATTGTGTCAACAACAATGGAAGACGTTGTTTAAAATCATAAAAAAAAATAATTTCGATCCATTTTGAAATTTTATTGGAATTTGACGCAGACTTATACCTCCGAGTTAGAGTCGTCTTTGTGAAAATAACGCAATTTGGTCAAAAAAATTTTTTCTGTGCAATAATTTCATTGGAATATAATTGAATTGTATTAACAACAATAGAAGACGTTGTTTCAAAGCATAAAATGAATTATTTTTATTCATTTTGAAATTTTATTGGACTTTGACGCAAACGTCAACCTCCAAGCCAGAGTCAGTTTTGTAGAGATAGGGCATTTTGGTCGATAATAATTTTTTTAAGTTCAAATATAATGATTTTATGATTCAATCGTGTAAACATCTATGAAAACCAAGACAAGACCAAAACAAGTCTGGGCCTAGTCTTGGCACAATTAGTCTTGCGTGAAGCTCTAGTCTTTTGGCATCAAGCAGACTTTATCATCTGATGTTCGATACATCATCAACGCTATCAATGTATGATATTCTTGCAAGTAAAAGCAACATTATTATATGCAACTATCAACTTAAAAAAACACAAATTGGATACTTGGATAATCATCATATAATATATCAATTATTATTTATAATTGTTCATAATGAAATATGATGTATTAAAATCTATATATATGGTTATTTTGTTATTTATTTACCCAAACTATTAGGTGTACTAGTGGTAAAAAGACGGTGGAGAATCGACAACCTGTTGGGTTATATTATATACTATATATACTACTATGTATATGCAACAAGGCCTTTTGCCATCCAATACTCTGTGTATACACATGCACTGTTTTTTTTTTTTGTGGTTAATTTCAATGTACATATATTCATATATATATATATATATATACAATTCAAAATATTGTAGGAGGTAGCTAAGGAAAAGAGATTGTTATTATTGTTATCATCATCATCAACATCAGCATCAAGGCACTTTATAATATTTTTACTATATATATTTATATATTAGAAGCAATCTCAAGTCTCTCACCTTATTTTGACGAAAAGGGGATTGAAGGGTAAAAGTGTTATAGCTTATATAAAGACGTATACAGAAAACCTCCATTAAAATCCCTAAAAGTGATTAGTACTTTTCTCTCTTTATACTGTCGTTCTTTTCAACCCTCTGCCAAGCAAATTTATCGTGACAATAGGTAGCACTCACAATTTTACGAAAATCAGTCGGTCGACTATCCATCCTTTTTCCTTAGCTACATCCTATATATATATATATATTATTTTTTTTTTCATTGTTATATTGAGTAATATAATATCATTATATTATTTTACTTGTTCATTTTGTTTTTTTTTTTCGCAATATCAATTAATTCAATTAGTGTTTACATTATCGAGATTTGACACACCTTATTTTTTACAAGGCTTGGCATTGTTTTTTCGATATTTATATTCAATTATTTTCTTTTATTACATATATCCTATATATATATATATTAAGGAATAATGGTATTTAATTATTAAATGATATATATATATTTCTATAAATCTATGACGTCATCAGTTTATGTGTTTTTCTTTGTTGTATATGTGTTAGTGTGAGTGAATTGATAAACAAAAGTTATACCTATATATATTTATATGCGACTTTGTATCTTTATAAATTGTATTAGACTTTTAGTGGTGATATATACGTAAATGTAGGGGATGAAAGTAGAAAAAATAAACGAGTAAGAGAAAGAGAGTAATACAAAAAAAAAAATAAAAAAAAAAGGTCATAGCCTTTCTAATTTAATCTGGCGAATGATTCCGTGATTCTCGTATACCGGTGTGGCAACCCTTTCATTACTTAGTTCCCATTCTACTTTATTTTACCACCCTATGCTATATTATATAGGTATATATATATTATGTTGTGATTTTACTAGCTGCCCCCTTGCTCTTCTTAACGCCTGCACGCACACTGTTATACAATGTATGTACCTATATATTTCTATACTCTTAACTTTACCCCATCGAAATTTCTCATCCTCATCCTCATACTCTTTGATGACGCGATGTCGAGTGGAACCGCTGCGCAATACTAAATCAACGGTCGGTGTAATTTTTTTAATGGGAGGTGTGGCCATTTTAAGGGATGAAAATCAAAAGGTGGGAGTTATTCACAATATAGAGGGATTATTTTATATATTCCCCTATTGTCTTGCCTTATAAAGAGGGGTATTATTTTTTTGAAGTAAAAAATAAATAAGAATTAATTTTCATTAAATACATAAACATTATATTTTATATTTTTCGATTAATAATTTATCAAATATTGACATGCGTTAAATGAAAAAAATGATGGATATTATATAATTTATTTATTTATTTATTTATTTTTTTTTTGGGAAAAATGTAAAATGCGTGTGATGACTGATGGAAATAAATATAATATAAATTAATATAAATATACACATATACCTATATATTATCTATCCAATCCTATCCTATTCTATAATATATACCTATCATATACATATATTTAAGCTTGATATATCAAGATCAACTGGCACGCGTCACAATCAGTCACATTGGTATCATATACATCTACACAGTCACAGTCACAGTCACAGTCACAATCAATATATATATAAAAAATATCAACCCCCTTTACATAAAATTTTAGGGGTAAATTGAGTGTGGAGATTTTGTTTGAATCTCTATACAAGTGGGGTTGTTTTATTGCAAGTGGGGATATTACTTGTATGGTGGGAGATGATATTATTTTAAGGGATCATAGGGGTAATAGAGGAGAAAATTTAGTTTATATTTGCGGCGGGGAAATAAAGAATGGAAGCAACTTGGTGATGGTGGTGGTGGTGGTGATGGCGTGCCATGATGAAACATACAAAGCAGCACGCGACAGTTTACTACCGGCTCTCGTGGTGCTAGGTTCAAATTTAAAAATTATCTGATATAATTATTATTATATATCTATATTTTATTGCGTGACAACAACTTGTTTATTTTTCATTATAAAAAACATTTATTTACTTTGTTGATTATTATTTAAATTTAAATTTATAAATAAACAATTGTGATTTATTAATATTATTTATGTTATTTTAAAAAGAGACAATTGTGTTTGGTAAAATTTTTATGCAAATAATTACATTGAAAGAATAATAAATAAAATATATTTGTGATTTTTTTGTGTACACAGTGAAGTAATTGAGCTGAAAAGAAGAAGAAAAAGGAACAAATCAAAATTGCTCCCAACGCGAGAAAGTCCGCGCATGGCTCAAGTTTGCCAGGTAAATTAAATAATAAATCATTTATTATCTATTTATTACTATTAATTTTTTTAATTACAATAAATCTTTGAGTAATAATAATAATAGGCTTAATTAATGAGATTATAGAAAACAATTGCAATACTCTGTGCAACTTGACATATATATAAAGAGAGTCAAAGAGAGAGTGAGAGAGGTAGCAATTATAGCTCAAGTGTGCATATATATATATACATATATGGTTTGTGTTGGATAGATGTAAATAATGTTGGCGCGTGCAAACGTTGATTGGACTCGAGTTGAATTTCGATCGGATTTCGAAGCGTCGGATTTAATTAAGGGGCTCACCTCGAGAGGTGAAAAGAGGGTAGAATATATAAGGTGGTGGAACAGTATACAAGGGGCTCATATAATATACTATATTATTATTATTATTATTATTATTGTTATTGTTATTATAGGTGCGATAAAGGTTATTTTAAATTGTGTATATACACACATGATAATTCATATATTATAAGACATTTGCACAAACGGTCGATCAAATTACATTACTGAAAATAACATTTATTACATATACCTACACATAATCTTGTTATTAATTATAATTGTATGTGGCTGCTAAAAGTTTACTCTACTTGAAATTTATTTATAATCCAATTTAATTATCACAAAAATTAATAATCCATTTTATTACGTTGAGTATATGAAGCTGTACATACACATATATATATATTCATTTAAAAAATTCAATCACGAATGAGTTGAAAAAAAAAAAAAAACATTTTCAACGAAACTTTTGGTGGAAAAGTTTAATTAATGATTTTTCAGAGTGCAATTTGAGTTGAAAATTAGCAAAGTACCGTTGTCGAGTGATCGACGTCGAATTCCAGCCCCTTGATATATAATGAAGCTCGCTCTCGTTTCTTCATCAGTATTCTGCCCCCTATTTTATCTCTTTCTTCTTGTTAAAATATTTTTAAGCACCCAAGGCTAGTTCAATTTACTCGTATTTATTTTATATATATAATTATAATTATAATAATAATAATTATTATTGCATGTCCAGTTTGATTTTGATATAATTGAAACTAGTTTCATTGCGACAATGCAAGACCTCGTTAGAGAGAATCAAACTCCCTTCAATTCAAGAGAATGCCTGAATTATTTTGTTTGAAGTTGGAGAATACGTATGTGTAACAAGATATTGTCGATATACCTATATTATATATAGATGTTGTGCAAATGTCTCTTTGTGAATATATAAGTTCATTTATGCGTATTTGTGGAACAAATATAGTCACCACCATCAGAATATTCAAGCATTTATTTTCATTCAACTTAATCCATATATATTTACATACAGTTACATGTACCAAATGTTCACATTGATTCAACCAGCCAATTAGTCGTTTTTCATTATATTATTTATACATATAAACAAATTGTAATATAATATAATTTAACAATAATTGTTTTTTTTTTTTTTTTTTTTTTTTTTCTAGATATACATAGATGTATTTATGTATTTATGTATTTATGTTTTAGAAAATAAAAAATAAACAATTCCCATAATGCCAACGATAATTTCAGTGATGGTATGACCAATAAAAAGCCACTTTGCCCGATCGAAATATCAAATATAATCCTCTTAAGTCAGACGCGCGCGAGTGGTGGCCAAGCATCATCATCCCCTATTCCATTATAATTTATAATACACCATATATAGAATATAGGATTCAGGATTCAGGATATATATCTCACTGGTGGCTTGACCATCGCTCTTTTTTTTTTTTTTGCTCGTCTTGTTGCCGTCAATATAGTAAGCCCGTTGCTTTTACGTCGATTGAAACTCGACTGTACATATTATCTATATGTATTTTATAAATTATTATTATAAAAAAAAAAAAAAAAAGATGTGGGTCTTTGGGCAGACCGCCAGGTGGCACTAGTATGTCCAACACGAATTTTCAATGTGCGTTTAATCTTTTTATTGATAATACTTGTATATATATATATCAATATAGGTTTATATGTTTATTTTATTAAAAAAATTTGTTTGCCAAAATATCACTTAATCTACTATACTGCAGATCAATTTATTTTAGTTGAGTGAAAAATTTCATTTATTTGAATTATTTAATGGCTTTTTGCAAGTGTATTAATTTTTAAATTTATATTTCAATTTTATTTATTTATTTAAATAAATAATTTCATCAAAGTTATGTATATATATAGATATGGTGCCATATCCACTGGATGACTTTTGTATTGGGGATATTTTAATCTTTCGATTATCAAAATCATTTTCTCTTTTTTTTTTTTTTTATTTTTATTTTTTTTCATTCACAGCGTAATACAATTTATTGTATTTGTGCATGTGTGACTGGCTAGCTAAGGAATTAACCATTGTATTTATCTATGACAACGCGATACCATTTATAAATAATGAAAAAAATATAAAATAAAATAAAAAGCTCTATATAATATAAGACAAAGATATACCTATATATAGAGAAATGTTTCAAGCATTGTCTTTTTCGATTCTTCCAATTAATGCTGTGATTGATTTTTCCTTAAAAAGAAAGAGAAAAAAAAAAAATAATAATAAAAATGTACAGTCTGTCTTGTATGATTATTTCTTTTTGTATAATACAACAATTGTTAATAACATATATATCTCAACTGATTAACTATATATATTTTATTGTTCATTTATGGGATTATGAAAAACATTAAAAATATAATAAGATAAATTATGAAAAACCAAAAGATAAATGAATATTGTTTCATTTCATTTTAATTATATTTTTTATAAAACTCGTTACAGTCTCAATTAAATTATATAATATATAAATATATTTTTAAATTTTATTTTCTTGTTCATTATTTAGTTACTTTTTCAATGTGAATTGTTTTTTGTAATTGTTTTCAGGATTTTAATTGCCTCGTAAATTTTTGTTTGCCAGAGAGTTATGTACAGATTGAAAGAGTTGTACAATCGTTTGTTCGTTTAAAAAAATAAAATAGAAAGGGTTGAAAAAAAAATAAAAAAGAATGGGATTTCATAGGGTGGATACCAGAATACCACCGGTGGCTGTTTTATTGCGAGATTTGCGGCATTGCTTTTCTTTTTTTTTTCTTTTTATTTTTCGTGTAACAAGACTTACTGAGATCTTAATAGAATCTTTGAATTTTCTTTTCCCTTTTGGTACTTGCCAGAGCTTTGCCATACATATACGTGAACCAACTTTGTTGAACTGACCTCCTCTTTCTTTTCATCAAAAAAATAAAAATAAATATATATTTATTATCAAGCGCTTAGAATAACAATAAGAATATAAGAATGATTTATGAATATTGGCTCATGAAAAAAAGCACCCATCCTTTTATTGAATATTCTATCAAAATTTTTTTTTTTATATTTTTTCCATTTATTTATTTATATATTTATTCATCACAAAATTGATATTTGTTTATTAATTTTATGTTTATATATTTATGCCCATATAAAATAGCATTGTTCCATTTACTTTTTTTTATTTATTTAATTATTTTCACAGATTGTCTTGAATTATGATTATGATGTAACAATTTTCTTTTTTCCCCAGTATGTTGAACATTGTGAAACCCTTCTTTTAATTTTTTTTTTTCTCTCTTTTATATACTCTTCAACTTCGATACACGTTCAAGAGCTAATTTTTAACTGGCCAAAAAGCTTGAGAGTTTGCCTCGCCTATCGTTAATTGGATCCCCAAATGAAGTAGCTCTATATTGCTATTATAAGAGAATGAATAAAGTGGTGGTGGTAGTGGTGGTTGTCGCCTTTATAATCTAAAACTATAAAACACACATACACAACACAACTATTATAAAATACTATATATAAAAAAAAAAGGAAAAAAGAAATTATTAATTCTACATAATGCAAAAGTTTATACTGTTAAATATTCTTTGTTTAATTATATTTGCATATGTGTATAATATTTGATTGTTAGTTTTGAATAAAAAGTGTTTGTGTGTGTGGACAATCACCTTAAGGGTGGATAAATTGGAACGTCCATAACGAGCATGACATGACCAAGAGCCAGATAGACCAAGAAAATTAGAGAAAGGGAAAAGCAAGCTAAATTTTAATTTTATCTCTAACAAGACCAGAAACAGAGGGGTAGTTTTTCTTGACTCTTCATCTACCCTCTTTTGCTGTATTTCTTTCTACTCCCCCCGTACTTGATGCCTTGTTGCACTTGAAACTTACTTATACTACATATAACAAATAAATGTGTGTGTGTTTATACAATATAGTTTATTAAAGCTGGTATTTTGTTGCGGGATTTCATCCTTCAAGATCATTATATCGCCAATTAGAAAATACCCAAATAATGCACATGTTCAACGCCAAACAAGCTTTTCCAAGCTTTTCAGGAACACATTGAATCGAGGACAAGACGTATGAAATTTATTTATCTAATTTAGCAACTTTTTTTAATATTTTTTTTTTTTTTCATTGGGTATATACATTCAAGCATGATATTTATACTTTCATATTTCATTTTAATAATTGTTAATAGTAAAAAAAACTATTAAATTTTTTTCCTCTGACATAATTATATTTACAAAAAAGGCTTGAAAATATTCTTCGAGTTATCTACGGGTTTCAATTAGTCGAAACTTTTGTCACTGGGGTCCAATTAGACAAGTATTAATGATGATGTTGGTGGTGGAGATTGCATTTGCTGTAGATATATATCAGAGACTAAAGCTTTGACGTCAAGGATGACAGCATCATGTTGGTTGATATAACTAATACTGCTGCTGCAACTGCTGCAGATGCACGAAACAATCTCATTGAGGTGGTGTCTTTTTTCTTTACTAATGACTAATTAGCAGCCACTCGTGTTCATACAGTATAATGACACACGCAGTCTCGCGACGCATCTCGAGTCATCTTCAATTTTGAATTTACATAAAATATCTCTCTAAAAAATTGCACTCATCAGCTCAGTCTTTTTTTTTTTATTTTAAATATAATTAATTTAAATTAATCATAGGTATATGTTACATTCGTAAATTAAATTTTATCTTTTATAAATATATATCCGTAATATATTACAGTCATATTTCCAAAACTAAAGTTATGAATTTCTTCTATTCGTATTTTTTGATTCTTTTCTTTTATTATATTTTCCTTTACTCGTCTTCTTTAACTTATTCTTTTTTTATTATTTTTATTTTTTTACATTCATTTATTTCCGAAAGGTCTGTCCCCGCTGGCTACTCTACTACTTTATATTTGACATTTTTATTAAACCAACTCCTCATTCCAATGAAAATGTCCAGAGTAAAACGCCATACCATATGTATGAAAAGACAACGAACGTCTCTAGTCTGCCCTACTTGTACGATTATTTTATTTTATCATCAAAAATAAATGTAATGCTATATATTTTGAAATAAATTTATAAATGGATAAAATGCGGTAGCGATTTTATAATATAATATTTTTTGATATTGATCATTATGTTTATTCTATCATTAATTTATTGATTCGAGTATTTATTTATTATTTAACTTCATTATTTACTAATCACTTCACTATTTACTTATCAATGTCAGTGTTTATTGTTAGTAATACCACTTTGCACGTCCTATAATCCTGTTGAAAAATGAAAATTTTTTCAAAAAATTTTAACAAATATCTTGATAAAATATAAGTTTGAAAAAAAAAAAAATATAAGATGAATACCTCTTTTCATATTCGATAGCCCTGATACAAATCGATATTTTTCAAATTATTTTTTAATAAATCATTAAAATGATTTCGAAAAATATTAATCGTAGAGAAAAAGTAAAAGATGCATCGACTACCTCTTTCGAGTTCTATAACCCTGATACAACTTGATATTTTTACGATTTTTTTTGAAAGCCGCACAAATTTTTATTCAAAAAATATAATTCTCAGAAAAATGGGGGAAGCAGCATTGAATACCTCTTTCCAAGTTCTATAAGCCTGATACAACTCGATATTTTTCCGATTTTTTTTGAAAGCCGCACAAATATTTTTTCAAAAAATATTGATCCTAGAAAAACAAGAGAAGCAGCATTGAATACCTCTTTCCAAGTTCTATAAGCCTGATACAACTCGATATTTTTTCAATTTTTTTTGAAAGCCGCACAAATTTTTTTTCAAAAAATATTGATCCTAGAAAAACAAGAGAAGCAGCATTGAATACCTCTTTCCAAGTTCTATAACCCTGATACAACTCGATATTTTTCCGATTTTTTTTGAAAGCCGCACAAATATTTTTTCAAAAAATATTGATCCTAGAAAAACAAGAGAAGCAGCATTGAATACCTCTTTCCAAGTTCTATAAGCCTGATACAACTTGATATTTTTACGATTTTTTTTGAAAGCCGCACAAATATTTTTCCAAAAAATATTGATCCTAGAAAAACAAGAGAAGCAGCATTGAATACCTCTTTTCAAGTTCTATAACCCCGATACAACTCGATATTTTTCCGATTTTTTTTAAAAGCCGCACAAATATTTTTTTAAAAAATATTGAGCCTAGAAAAACAAGAGAAGCAGCATTGAATACCTCTTTCCAAGTTCTATAACCCTGATACAATTCGATATTTTTTCAATTTTTTCTGAGCTCTATAATAATTCAAAAAAAAAAATTCAATGTGTTTTCGTAGTAACCTCGATTACCTCTTTGGTCATTATATTCGCCTAATAGAAATTTAGAATTTTTTTCAAAAAAAAAAAAAATCGAATACCTCTTTGGTTATTATATTTGCCTAGTAGAAATTTAAATTTTTAAAAAAAAAAAAAAAAAATAAAAACCGAATACCTCTTTGGTCTTTATAGTTGCCTAATAGAAAATCATAAATTATTTGAAAAAAAAAAAAAAAATATTCAATTACTTCTTCGATCATTATATTCGCCTAATAGAAATTTAGAATCTTTTTCAAAAAAAAAAAAAAAAAATTCGAATATCTCTTCGGTTATTATATTTGCCTATTAGAAATTCAAATTTTTTTTCAAAAAAAATAAAAAAAAATTTTATATACCTCTCCGGTTATTATATTCGCCTAATAGAAAATCATAAATTATTTGAAAAAAAAAAAAATTTCCGAATACTTCTTCGATCATTATATTCGCCTAATAGAAATTCAAAAATTTTTAAAAAAATTTAAAAGAATCTAATTGTAAAAAAAAAGTAGAAAACGCTATTGATACCTCTTCCTGAGTTTTATAATCCTGATACAAATCGCTATTTTTCTGAAAAATATTGATGATAGAAAAAAATACGACGAGAAAAGCAGCAAATACGTTTGTTCAAAATCATGTAGTGATAATTGTTGCGGTGGTGTTGTACAGTAAATACAATATATGTACAGTATATGGTGTTTATAACTTGCGCGGATCCGAGAAGCGGCCAATTAGTAACATAAAGTTCTATACACACTCGGGCTTGAGAACATTAAGTTGCCGGGGGATGAGTATGTTTGTATGTAATAATGGATTGTTAGTCAAACTATCTAACTAATTAATTAAGCTGCTTGTGTGTGCATATATTGACTTTCTCCCGCTGCTTTAAATAATTAATAAAACAGTTCGAAATCTTTTTATGTTTATTATTATTGGTGTAAAACATTTGTTTTTATTATGCGAATTGTTTATTTAATTTTTTATATTAATTAAACTTATTTATGCCTTCTGAAGTGATTGTTTTAATTATTATTTATTTATTTATTTATTTATAGACGGCGGAATAGTTCCAATCACCATGACGATGGACGTAAGCAAATCGGAGACAAATAAAAATGGTACTGCACAACAGGAATGTGCGGGTTGTGGAAAAACAATAACAGAAAGGTTAATATTTTATTTAAAAGTTATTTTAATTTTATTATAAAAACAAATTTTATCATAATATTATTTATATTATTAATGATGTATTTATTCAATTTAGATATCTTCTCAAGGCACTGGATCTTTATTGGCATGAGGATTGTCTAAAGTGTGGATGTTGTGATTGTAGATTAGGTGAAGTTGGCTCAACATTGTATACAAAAGCCAATCTATTACTTTGTAAAAGGGACTACCTGAGGCTTTTTGGTAATACTGGCTATTGCGCAGCTTGTTCAAAAGTTATACCAGCATTTGAAATGGTTATGAGAGCACGTGCCAATGTCTATCATCTAGAGTGTTTTGCTTGTCAACAGTGCAATCATCGGTGAGTTTATCTCTTTTATTTATTTATTTATTTTTTTTTATTTATTATTGAATTGAAATATAGCTATATATATATATATATGTATTATTATTATTACTATTATTATATGTATTATTAAATTTATTGATCGTTAGTTGTTTTTTACATTAATATAATAAAACAACCCCTCAGTTAATAAAATTAATAAAGCTCTTTCATGCATATAACCATAACCATTATACGGCCTATGTACATATATATATAATTCCAATGAAAAACGTGGCTGTTGTTGATAATTTTATCAAAATAATCCTAATATATATATGAATACAATATATATTTTATTGAATCTTACGAGGCATTCGTTTACGCAATTATCATCATTATTTAATTTTTTTCTTTTTCTATTTTTACTTTTTCAAATGTGAAATACATATATCTTCATTCTCATGGGCATAACAATTGGCTATACAAATATATTTTTAGTCAAAAACAAAAGAAAAGCAATTGTTTGTTTGTGTGTATATTGTATATTGTATATTGTATATTGTAGATATTTTGGAAGACACAAAAGTTGTTGGTCGCGAGACACAGTCTACTCGAGGGGTTGCTTTACAGGCCAGTTGGGAAATCACCCTTGTTGCCCGCACCCAATTCATACCTTTACTATTATATATATATGTATGTATACATATATCCTACGGGTTATTTTTGCGTGCTTGTCTTTGCTTTGAGACTTTTTATCCCGTCTCAAGTATTTTATTTTATTTCATTTTATTTTTCATCATCCTAGCTATCCCAAGACCCAACAACTGTCCTCGACCAGTTATATATATATACATATATACCTATATAATTATCTGCGTCTGTATGTGGACTGCTGACATTTTTTTTATTTTTACTTATCAAATTGCCTCTAAATAAAATTGTCTTTTTTATATATTTATTTACTTTGTCAATATTTCAATTTAATTTACATTTTTTTTCCCCAAATATTATTGTGATTAATATTATTATTATTTTTATTTTTTTGTTTTCAATATCGACAGTAATATAACTGGTTTGTATTTTTCCTCTTGTTTTTTATCAATAGAAATGGCACATCAGTGAAGCACGACAAATGTGTACAACATCTTTAACAATACCAACAAAAGAGCATCAATTTTACGTTTTTATCATAGCTTTTATTGTCTATCTTTGACAATGCCAACTCACGTAGTATGTATTTGTTTCATTTAAAATCCGCACCCTGTTATCCTCATGCTTGCGGTAATTCTGAAAAAAAATAAAATAAATAAATAAATAATATTTTATTGACTGATTAAAAAAAATTATGAGACAAGCAATTGAATAGCACAAAATTATGATCAGGTTAAAACAAGAGTGGTGGGCTATATAAAGTGACAGGGACTTGGAGCTTGCAATTAAACAGCAATAATTACACGGTGGTAACTTTAGACTGTAATAACGCAGAATATAAAGGGTTGCTTTTTGTCTTACTAGCGACCTCTCTAGTCTCAATCTTCACCCCTAATATTACTACAACAACAACAACAACAACAACAACTATATATCTACTAGTCTGGTTACCGGATGATTTACCGATCCAATTAGCTCTCCGCGGGGACTCACCTAAAAAGACGTCCGGTCTAATTTAACGGTCGTTCCAATTAAAGAGTAACCACCCTATGCGATCCTTTTACTCGATTCGCCTCGTTAAATCGCTTCCAATCTGACTCAATTTTTTTTCAACTTTGCTTGATGCAATCTGAGAGAGAAAAAAATATATTAAAATAGCTATACCTATATAATCAACCCCTATATTCTCTACAATATACATATAGATATAAATTTATTTTTTTTTATTAAATTTTTTGATGATTTATTTTAAATGAGGATATGAAGATATACAGATACAAAAATTGTTTCATCAGACCTGTCAGCAAGTTTCTACTGTGTCGACCATACATATTTACAAGACTCTTTCTGTTACTTTGTTTCTATTTTATCTGGCACATTGTAGTGTAAAAAAAAAAAACAACAACAACAACAACAGCTGAAACAGCACAGACGTTAAAAAAAGGGGACCCTCGTTAAAGATTCAACAGAGTTATCTGAGTGGAGACAACTTGGCCAGATTGAAATTTTCCATGTAGAGTGAGGTGGTCCCACTCGCGTGATTTCCTTCTAGTCAACTGTTTTAATATTTCAATGTCGCACATATAACTTTTTTTTTATTTCATTCTTACTTTATAGGTTTTATCGCATAAAAAATTTATCAATTTTATAATTAAACAATAAAAAAAAATATATATGACATAAAACACACTGTGCATTGCCCACAAAGTCAAATGAATTAGTAGATTATTATTAAACACAATTGTTATTATTATTATTATTATTATTATGTGCAATGTGTATAATAATATGAGTAAATAGCTTAAAAGCAAAACGTGGCAATGTGATAATTCTATTTGTCTCATGCACAATTATGAATATCAGTCTCGTGCCAGACTCGTTGACGTTTCACGTCCACGAATTTCCGCTGGCGAGCTTTCCCTTTCTATATTTCTCTCTCTGTGTTGCACTATTATGATGGATCAAAGCATTACGCAAAATGTTTCATAGACAATCAAACTATTATACCTATATATACCTATATGTATATATACGTATACATATTTAGTCGACGCCTGCTATTGATGCTGCTTTGATTGAGTTTAAGGATAATTATAATTGTTGTTGTTGTTGTTGTTATTGTTATTATTATTATTGCAACACATAATAATAATAATAATAATAATATAATTTGCTTCAGTGTTTGTCACAAATCCCTCACCTAATTGTTCCAGGATATTCTGTGAAAGCACTGATTATTGTTCATTTAATTTACTATATTTTTAATTACTTTTCATATTGATTTAATAAATAAAATAATAAATATTCAATTATTGAATGTTAATCATGTGAAAGTTGATAAATTAATATTAATGTCAAGATATAAAATAATAAATAAAATGAAATAAAATAAAATATATTAATATCTTTGTTTTTAGTATACCCGGATGAACATACATATAATAATAATAATAATAATAATAATAGATATTTTAATTATTTATCTGTTATCTGTCGGATGTCCTCAAAACTTTTTATCATTTTTTGCATTTTATCATATAATAATGAGAGATGATAAATAAATATGATAATTTTAATTGTTTGTTTCAGATTTTGCGTTGGTGATAGATTTTACCTTTGTGAAAATAAAATATTATGCGAGTATGATTATGAAGAAAGATTATTATTTGCCAATATGGCATTGCATCCACCACCCTCTTTAGCACATATTAAACGTCAATTGGCACCAACATCAGCACCTCCTGGTTCAAATACGGGACCTCTTCATTCTGTCAACAATCAAATGCATCCACAAACAATTACTCATTCTACTCAACACAATAATCATCCAAATGTTTGTATATTTTTTTATATCATTTATTCATTATCAATTATATAATTTTCATCATCAATATAATAATAATAATAATAATAATAATAATAATAATAATAAATAATTTAATTTAATTGCGATTATTAAATTTTATTGTTTAGGGACAAATGTCAAATAATCCACCAACAGTTAATGGTATCACCAATAACAACAACAACAATAATATCAACAACAATAATATCAATAATAATAATAATAATAGTAGTAGTAATAATAATAATAATAATAATATGAGTATTGGATCAAGAGGGGGACCAGGTGATATGAATAACAATGGTCTGTCAGGTCCTGGAATTGGAGCAGTTGTTAAACCACCACCTATGTCAATGCCAGCACCGACCAGCTGAGACGAGGCCCCACCACCAATAAAAAAACTACGTTGTCTTGATACTTACTGATTTAAATCTACAAGTGTTTTAAAATTGAAACAAATAAAAACATTAGTCAAATAATAAAAACAACGACAAGTTGAAAGCAGACATTCCTGTGTTTATTTTAATTTAAAAATATAAATAAATGAAAAAAAGGAAACTACTTTATACTTCTGCGATAATTTGCAGTTGTACTTGCTGTGATTGTGCATTGGAAAAAGTGATTGATCGTTTTAATGATATTAAATTAAATAATTGTAAAATATAATGAAAAAAATAAATAAATAAATAAATTATATTTAAGGCTTGTGTAAGATATTTTTCAGAAATAAAATTGTAAATAATTCTGAACCAAAATAAAAGAAAAAAACGAAAAAAAAAAAAAATTAAAAAAAAAAAAACAAACAATAAGATAAAATAAATAAATAAATAAATAATAATAATAATAATCATACTAATAATAAATAAATTCCAAAGTTTAAGAGAGAATGCGAATAGAATATAATAAAGCAAAAAAATATGACTTATAAATGTGACTCAAAAATAAATAATTAATTAAAAAATGAGTGGGTTGCTCATACAGCTGAAACCAAAGAATATTTAAATGTAAGATTATGAAAAAGAAAAAAAATTGTTCAAGTCAAGTGACTACTGACGATATTCAATTGATTTATTTTTTATTTTATTTTATTATTTTATTTAAGTTATAATATTTTCTGATACAACACATGACTGTTTGACTTGATGTCAAGTATTTTTAATTAACATAACAATACCAAAAAATGCGACCAAAGATTGCATTCATTTAAAAAAAAAATAAACCTCTTCGTGTATAATCGAGTACAAACAATTTTGCGCTGTGTATAAATGTTGAGAATGTGGAATAATTGGTTTTATAATTGAAGAGATACAGACAAGTTGAGTGAAAGCGAGAGAAATATGTTGAAAGAAAAAAGTATAATTTTGTTGTTGTCTTTCTTTTGTTTATTAATATTTTTTTTTTTTTTTTTTTTATTTAAATTTAAGATACTCTTTGTTATTCATCATTGTATATAACTTCATTAATTAGTGCACTATTATTATCAATTAATTATGATCTGATAGAAATCTATTACTATCAAAAAAAAAAAAAAAAAAAAAATAAATTCTTATTAAAAAAAAAAAAAAAAAAAAATGTTTTTGTTTTATTTAATGAAATTTTAATGATAATAATAAAAATAATGTTATTTTGATTTATATATATATATGAAAACAGTTAATTTAATATGTTTTTTATTTTTAGCAGTTGAACGATAATCGTAACAAGTATTTTCATCAAAAAGTCAATTTTAAATGGTTAAATGGGGATGCCATGAAATACAATATTATACTGTATAAAATATTTTTGATGGATATCGAAATCGCAGTAGTAGCTATTTCCCCTTCAGTTAAATTTAACCATTTTACTTCGACGTTTTGTACAAAATACTTTTGGGGTATATATGCCTATATATACGCATATACATGCTTTATTTTCATTTCCCTAATGTCTTTCCAGCCCACGTATTTTAACCCACTGAAATCGTTATTATATATTCAGCTTGAAGAAGACTTTATAATGCCAAGGTGTGTCTTTAAAACTCCTTCAAACTTGTACATTAAAATACTAACAAAAAAAAAATTTTAATACTGTACTTTGTATTTAATATGCCTATGATATTTATTCAGCAAATTTATTTTTATTTCATTATCATCATTAAAAAAAAAAAAATAAATAAATAACTTTATAATTATATTTTATTAAAGTTTTATAGAATTTAATTAAATTTCGAAAAATATAAAAATTGAATAATGAATTATTAAACTTTATCCACTAAAAATCACATTAATCATTTCGGATAAAAAAAATAAATAAAATGAGTAAAAGCAATTTCCCTTAGCTACATATAATTTTGTACATTTACAGTCACCTTTCCCTCAGTGCATTTAAATATATATGTTTGTATGTACAAACGGGTAACCGATGCAGTAGACAAATGACGACGATGTGGTTTATGTCACCCCTCTTACATTACAGAATTTTGATGTCTCACAGCAACCACCACCATCACCACCATTACGTTGGAATTAAAGATTGAATGATAAGGCTGTTGTCATCTGTATATATAGTACCACACCATAATCCCCTATCATTTTTTTTCATATAATGTCATTTTGCCTGTTTTGCAATGCGTCATGTTTGGATATAAAAATATGTGGCAATCAATATTGTACAAGAACGAGCCAAGTACACATGTATACATGTGGGATAAAAAATAATGTACCAAACAATATATAATGACATTTTTTGATTTTGTGTAATACATCAAAAGAAATAAATAAAAAATGTATCATTTTATTTTACTTATTTTTTTTTTCAACGTTTTTCAAGACAAAATTTATCACACAAGTCTTTGTGCTGGGCAATAAAGATTTTTCTTTAAAATAGAATACAGATAATATAAAAAAAAAAAAAAAAAAAAGTGAGGGTTTAACCATTTGGTTTTGTGTCTACAAGAGTAACTTCACGAAGGCAGCGGGTCGTACTGACGTTATGGCCCGGACATCCTTTGCGCCAAACTCAAAAGAACTCATAGTATATGGATATGAATATATATATACGTATATACCTCGTTCTTTACATTCATATTGGTCGTATTTCAAATTTTATCGCGCGAAAATGTTGAGGCAAACTTAAAACACCGCACTGAATTTTGTGATTCGAAACGCCTTTTTCCGTCTTTATTTTATTTTTTTTTATTTATGTCATGTTGATGATGTCAGTTTAAAATTTATAATCAAAAAAATCAATATATAATTAAAATTTACAGGTTGATCCTATACAAGTATAAATAATTATATAAAGAAAAAATATGATAAATAAATATATTTTGTTGCTAAAATATCTCAGCAACCCCATTTACTTGATTTCTTTTTTTATTTCTCTTACCACATACTGTTGGAATTTTAACGGGGCTTTTGATATGATTAATATTCACGAAAAAAAAAAAAAAAAAAAAAAAAACAACAGGCCAACAGACAAAGAGAAAAAGCGAGAAAAAATTTTAGATAGTAAAGAGTTCATGTATATATGACTGTTTGGCACAGCAAATCCCTGTCAACCACATTCAATTACGATGTTATCGCGAATACAGATGACGGTTATTTCCTTTGGTACACCCTATTATTTTATACAATATTATTATAATACATCAACAGCATCACTTTACTCGCCGTTAACTTGCGGTTATGATGCTGCTTGTTCGACCATTCGATTGTTTCACAACGACTACTTAAATTTTATCATCAATCGATACACATATATACATTTATTGTAATATTAAATTAATAATTTGTATTGTTGTATTTTTATCATAGACAGAGTTGACATTTAATTGACTTGCAAAAATTTAAAAAAAAAAAAAAAAAAACAAAAACAAAAATAAATCTATAATCAAATATGACGAGTAAATTAGAAAGTTTATGTTTATTCAAATGTAAAAGCGACAAAGCTGTCAAAAGCAGTGAAATTTCCACGCCACGTGATACCACCCATTACTATTTACAATACAAGGTAATTTTATTTTGGCGCGTCATTGCCATATACCTACTCGTTTACTGTCGAAATCGATTGTATATATATATATGTATATATCTACAATTATTATATTAATTGCAATTGAACTGATAATAAATTGTATTTTATACTTAACCAATCTGATGTGTCCATTTCAAAAATTATCACACAAAGTGGCTGCCAAACAAATGTCCAACAATAATACAGCCAAAACAGACCCTTCAATTGATCTTTTATTTTATTTGGCCATTTTCTGTAAAATAAAATAAAATAAATTCATCAATAATTATCATCTCAAATTAATATTTTAATATTATTTTATAGATATAGATAGAAAAAAAGTTGTAAGTAGTACAGGTCCTCGTATAGTCAGACAATTTTTTTTTTTTTGTTTTTGTTTTTCAAACCTACAGAATATATTTTGGCTTATTTAATATAATAGTTTAATTTTGTTTTATTTATTTATTTATTTAAAAGCATTGGCAGTTGCTGATACTAAAATAATACACTGTAACATTATAAATAAATGAAAAAAAAAAAAAAAAAAAATTTATGTTGAAAAAAAACCAGAATCACGTAGTGAATGTTAAAATTAACGAGTTCGGTAGTAACAAAGTATTGTGTTAAAATTCGTCTGATAAAAACGAAAAGAAATAATAATAATAAAAAATAAAGTTAAAAAATTATTGATGCCTTGAGGTACAGTGGGAGGATGTCAGTATAGTTTCACCTTGTGACGGTAGTTAACGTCTTGAAATTACCAACTGCAAAGCTGTAATCAAATACTTAAAACCAATGCCCTGTTTGTTTTATCACTGTTCAACTTTTATTTTTTATTTTTCTCTGTCTTTGATACTATAAAAACATTTGTCTTTCTGTACCAGTCCCAAGGGGCTCGTTACTACCACCACCATCACCACCATCACCACCATCACCACCAGAGTCAATATATAAATTTACAAAAGTAATACATTTTATTTTATTGTATAAATGTTTATTTAAAAAAATAAAATTACCCATTCAATCAGATAATATTTATATATATATAAATATCTCAATAATTAGTAAATAAATTAAATAATAATAAACAAAATATACACATATAATATAATAAAATAAAATAAAAACAAAAACAAAAACAAAAATGGATTAAAGATTTAAGGTTTATTTATTAAGTATTACTGGCGTCTTACGGCATTTACCAGCCGGTTAAACCTTTTTCTTTTTATTTTTATTTTTTTATTTTCATTATAGAATGGCCCTAATACTTTTTTAGGTGATGAAAAGATTCCATTAAAACTTGTACGTAAAGTATTTCTATACCAATTTCAAGATTGCAAAGATTGCCCTTTTTTTTTTTTTTTTCTTTCTTTTTTATTTTTATTTTTCTCAATCTTTATATACTACGACATTAAATAGAACAATGTCGTCGTCGTTGTTTTTGTTGAATACCTACATATGTATATATGTTTGTAGAAATTAACGTTACGACTGTTTGCGGTAGTGAATGGGCCATCAGCTATCACTGCTACTACTTATATGTGAGTTAGATTTTCATTGGCTCTATATACATATATATCTAAAAAGCCCCAAGGATCATCTTGGAATCTTTGTGAAAATGGATAATGGCAAAAACAAAGACACAAAATTTTTGGATGTCGTACGTACGTCGTCGTTTGTATAGTATAGAAACTCTTATATGTTATAGGACTTTGGTGAGTGCTTGGAGGTTTGAATGGTGGTGGTTTACTAACGACCTTGCCCTGTAACTTGTGAACTGAGACTGTTAACTATCCATCTATATAGTTATAACTAGTCAAACTCACTATGGTCTCTTATATAGCCTAAACTTATTATACTTTTACTACTACCATCACCACCAACACTACTATCACTGTACCACAACATAACAAACTACTCTTCTCTAATTAATGTTATTAAACTATTTTATTTACTATGCGACATTACATTACAATATATTATATTATATTAATATGAACTATATTGTTATACAATGTATACATATATATATATATTCTGAATATATGAGCTGTAATAAAATTGAATGTATATTTTAAAGAATCAAATTCTTTTCTTTTTTGATATACATATAGTAATAATAGTTATTTTCAAGTGATTTGGTCAGCAAAAAAAATAATGAAAGTGTCTGCAATGTCAGGTCCATAGAGTCAAGTTGATAAAAAATATATGTTGCTAAAGGGTTATGTGAGTACAACTCTGGACATGATTTTGTGTTGAATGCCTTATTATATGGGGTTGATTGTCACTGATAAAATAATCTCATTCAAATATTTATTTATAGGCATACAAAATATTATACAAAGTAGTAGCTCTTATAACCACTTTTTGGTTGGATTAATTAAATTTTATGTCACACTAGGAACAATGTCAATAAACATAAAATTTAATGTTATACGCATTCACATACTCTGATAATATTATCATGAAAATAATTATTCAACATGCGACACATTTAATTAATCATTATTACTATTATTATTATTTTTTATTTTAAATATTGATTAACAATTGTCAGTTTTTTTTTATCATCTTATTTTCATTTAAATTACCCTTTTTTGAATAAATAAATGAAAAAAAAATATATATACACAACAAAAGTTTCATAGTAAGATAATAAAAAAGTATAATAAAAAAATAAAATTAAAGGAAACGAAGTAATTAAAAACAAGTTGTAGCTATATTATTCTCCTTACAGAATCTTGCAGTCGTTTCTTTATTTCTTTATTTTTTTTTATTTTTCTTTTTTCTTTTTTCTTTTTCTTTATATATAAAACGACTCTTCTCAGTTTATAAACAACTGTGGCTCGTTAAATTGAGTTTCCGGTGTTTCTGTTGAGCTTCAATGGACTGGCTAATTGCTATAGCCGATGAAAATCTTTGGAATAAGAATTAAATTCATCCACTCTTTTCACTTCAATTATCGATTCTTATTTAATTACTTGTTCCAATGAATAGAAATTAAAAGCTGAGTCAAAAAATAGAATAAAAATCCAAGACTTGATTGCATTTTAAAATTTAAATTTTATTTATAATAATTATCAGATATACCTATATATCTAGAATTAACCGCATATTCTTCATAATCTGATTGGTCTGAATTTTTCAGAATTTATTTATTAATTAGAAATTATATTTTGTTCTCGTGTTGTTGTGAGATTAATACGTTTAATTTTTCTAGGCAATACAATATAATTAATATTCAATATATTTCTTCTTTGTATCAGGCGAATATGATGAACAAAGAGATATTCAGACTTTTTTTTTAAAAAAAAAACTTTAATTTTTATCAGGCGAATATGATGAGTGAGGAGGTATTCAAATTTTTTTAAAACTAAAAAATAAATAAATAAATTTTTTTGAAAAAAATATCGGGTTGTATCAGGGTTATAGAACTTGGGAAGAGGTATTCAATGCTGCTTCTCTTATTTTTCTAGGAATAATATAGTAACATATCTGAGAAGTCATCGAAAAAAATTTGAGTTATATAATTTTCAATTTGTATCAGGCAAATATAATGAGTGAAGAGGTATTCGATTTTTTTTTTTTTTAAATTTTTAATTTCTATTAGGCAAATATAATGACCGAAGAGGTATTCGACTTATAGAAAATTATCGAAAAATTT
Organism: Lysiphlebus fabarum; assembly: GCA_011426435.1. Lineage (NCBI taxonomy): Eukaryota > Metazoa > Arthropoda > Insecta > Hymenoptera > Braconidae > Lysiphlebus > Lysiphlebus fabarum. The sequence goes on from WSYQ01000060.1 coordinate 432,436, forward strand.
CAGTAAAATGGAGTGTTGAAATTTAATAACGATAAACAAAAATTATTTAACAGTCGGTATACCATTTCATCTGTTCTATTCTTATCTTTTTATATATTAAACAATTTCTAAAATATTACAATATATTTTTTTTTCCATTAACTTTAGTTTTCTAAAAAAATTTTTCTATTAATAGGAACAAAATATTATAAAATATGAACCAAAAGATATTTTATTATTAAATATCTCGAAATTCATGAATCATAATATCATGACATGACCATTTCAATGTTGAATAAAATATTTAATGAGTATATGAGCTTTTGTGGCTTTCAACATTATAAATATAAAATAGCAAAGTAAAAATGTCTTGTTGAAGCTTATGACGTCTACTCGTCTATGATTTTCTTCTATACATTTTGACATTATAAGATCTTTTTCATTATATTATTAATATCTCTATATTTTTATCTTTCTCTTTTTACCACTTTTATACACAGTCAAGTTTATAATGATTATTGCGCCTGGTGCCTCACCAATATAGCTTGGCAATTCTCCCTCTGTTTGACATTTGCATATCTTTCTTGGCTCTTGAAAATTGCCTCTACATAGTAATATACTTTGTCGCGACTTTAAGTCTCCAAGCATTTAAAACACTTGAATTAATGAAATTAAAAAATATAAATGATAATATATGTATACATATAGTGCGTATCTACTATCTGTCTGATTTAATATTTAAATGTTGATTATTTTATTATTTTCATTCAATTATTTGATATAATAATAATAATAACATTTTTTTTTTTGATTCGATTTGATGAATTTTTGATTTGATGAAAAAAGGAAAGATATTGTATAGACTAACTTATGTACTTGTAAGTTGTATGCTATGCGAATAACACTCAGGGTGCTAGACAATTTCTTGAATAGAGATTTTATCTGTATTTCATTAACATTATTATGTCTCTATGTGGTAGACAGAGTTGCTTGGGGACCAAACCACCATCTCATTTATTTATTTCATCCAATGCTCAATGTTAAAACACCAACACAATATATGATTTGTGTGTCTGTCTTTTAAAAAAAAAAAATTTCAAGACTTTTTAAATATAATAAACAAGAGCTTAAAAAATTATAAATTGTTAATCAATTTGTCGTGTAATAAAAATAAATTAGTTTTACTAGATAAATATTTTGAAATAAACAAATAGATATATAGATATATATTCGCAGGTATAGATAGACATAGGTACACATATATTCTTGGCAAATGTGGATATGAGCTTAGCAAGGATTACTGGCATTGAACGAGCCAAAATTCAATAGCAACAAACTTGCTCGTATTATTCGACAGTAAAATTTTATTTTGCAAACATTTATCGGCCCGTCGGGCTTTTTGTGGGCTGCTAAAAATCTGCAACATCCAAACTGGCTTGCTGTTGCTTGTGATGGTATACTGGTTGTTGTTGTTGTCGTGGTTTCATACAAAACAAATATCATATAGGTATATATCCAAGTGTTATTTGATAACGACAAATTATTGTTACGAGAAATAACGAGAGGTATATATAGAATGTGCCTTGCATCATCATCCCTTATTTTTTATTTCTTTTTTTTTTTTTTTGTACAGCAAAGCTTAGCAAAAAATCCGATCAGCTAATCTCCATGATATTTTAGCAGATTTTTTTATTTTTTATATTTTATTTTCTACACATTGGAATATACAAAAGTCAACCTCTCTAAAACACAGTTGGGGAATGAAAATTAATCCAAAAAAAAATATACAATTTTATACGCACATGAGCCAAAAAATGAAACATAAATATAAGTAAAGGATGAATTATAAATACAATTTAAATAATGAAAATTAAATAAATAAATAATATATTGCCAAAAACATAATTGAAAAAAATGTATCTCGATAAAAATAAAAAAGTATTTGGGATTTAATAATAAATTGATTATTATTGTGATATAATAATTTACAAGATAGCTAGTTCATTTTTTACAGCTGTTTTTTCAAATTATCTGGTACTTCAACGAGTGTATGTATACAATCTCTAGGATCATTGCACCCCTGTGAGACTCTTAGGTACAGTAAACACGTATATTGTATATAGGTATACCTACCTATATACATATGTATGGATCGCATGATACGACAAGAGAATTCTTTTATTTTTTATTTTTTTTTTGTTTCACTGTGTATATATACAGTGTCTCCCTTTTGCAGTAGATCTAGCAGTAGATCTAGCTAGCTAGGCATCACCGCTTGGTTTGTCTCATTGTTACCAACGACCCCAGTGAGAGATACAAGTGCCTTCTGCGACTGGCGTTTATGATGCCGCCTAAAGTTAAGATATCTTTCTTGTTCCCTAGCCACTTTACTCATTCAGCCAGAATAAAATAAACTTTATATAAAAATATATATATTCTTCATGATATACACTACACTAATCTGTAGTTGTTGTTATTTTCCGAGACTCCAAAAAAACAAAAAAAATCTCTGTACAAATTTCATGTGTTGATATATTGAGTCAATTTTTTTATGCGATAATAATATATAGATACAAATGTATATATATTATATTGATTGGAGAATTTTGGAAAATGACAAAGTTTTACCCCTATTATTCCAATGAGAAGAAGCTACAGTTGAAAGGATTCACTGTACAATATACAAAATTATATACAGTCTTGTCTTATACTCTTATACATTATACATTATACATTATACATATATATATATATATACCCTCGGTATGTTAATTAACAATGTAAGCTTCTTGGTTGAAGTAGATGTACAAAAGTAAGAGTTGTAGGTGCGCAGACAAAATTTAGAGAGGGAATTTTTATTTTATATATATATATAACTAACTAACTAATTAGCGAACTCAGTATTCCTTCTATTTTGTTGGTTTTAATCGTTACGTTGAGCAGCCAATGAGGCTTAACCTTTTGTTTTCACTAAAACTTTGACAAAAGTATAGGTATATTAGTATCTATAAATAAAAAAAATTTTGGTTGCTTTCATTGTCACTTGAAAAAAAAATTAATTATATTATTATTGTTTCGATACAAGTCTATCATATATATATATATATAAAATATTTAAAAGTAATATACACATATATATATAGGTATGTATAGAGACGACCGTTAAGAGCTGAAAACGCCGTATATATAACATCATTTGAGTACTGGTGGTTTGGCTTCATTAGAGACTCTTAATTAACTTGCAGAGCGCACTCGACTTTACACAATAGAATATTCTCTAGCTGCAGTGCAAGCTTACGGGCATTCAATTACATATTAATAATATATATATACAACTACCAATATTTAACGTCATTATTGCACAAAATTCATTTTACAGTTTTCTTTAAATAAAAAATTTAATTTTTTCAATCAACTTAATTATGATTTGTAATCATGAAATATATATTATTATACAAAAATCGATAAATAATAATAATCATCATCATCATCATCATTAATTGATTAATATTATAAATTCAAACATTAACAAAGTTTATACTAACAAAGTTATACAAATTTTGTAGACATGCATACACAATATATGCATAATAGAAAATCAAAATGATGACATTATATTAATATTATTATATACCTGCATTTTATATATTATTATATTGCATACCAATTTATAATAATTTTATGTGTGCTAATAAATATATTTAATAATATTGGTGACTTGAATATGCACCAGTTTAAACAGTGCCAAGTGGTAACATATGCTCAGACATATTTTGCAGTATACAAAATACATTTGATTCTTCTTTTTTTTTTCACTTTTAAAACCACACACATGTATGCATGAATGCATATTTATACATAATCTATAAAATATATTAGTCAGACGACACCATAGTTTTCCGGCGGCTTGGTTAACCACACTCGTTAACCGTGCCACAACACGTTACCACCCTCATCCTTTTGCGGAATATTCACAAATCTCCCACCGTCATATACTCATATACTCAAACTATATCAACTCATTCATATCTCTTTTATTTTCTCTATATATACATATACATATATATACTATATATCATGTAGCTTTACCTGTTTTTATTATTTTTAAAATCTATATAATAATATAAATATTGAAAAATATTTGACTTTGAGACAACGAGACATATATATATATATATATAGGTATAATATTTAATTTTTTTATTATTTTTTTTCTTCCAAGACTTACAATTGTAATATATAATGCTTTTGAAGGGGTAAAAAGTTTGTTGAACAACATGCTGGCATGATAGGACCTATACGTTAGGGGTCGTCATGCTTTCTTTCTTTTTTTTTTTTTTTTTTTATTTATTTATTTTTTATAACAATATATATATTTATTTTTTTATTTTTTTATTTTCCTTCTACTCAGTGGTGAAAGTGCAAACTTGCCTGTGGGTGTGACTTTTTATTTGGGAAATAAAATTTATAGCAATGGTTTGAGGGTTAAAAACACGCGTCTTGCCACTCCAATAAATTCGATAACGAGATATATATTTTCCATTGATTTTTTTTTTTTTTTTTTTTTCTCTCTATTTCTATATATATCTGTGTAACATTTTATATATAAAGAATATTTATTTATTTGAATTAAAGCTGTATTCAATAGACAAACCAAGTGGCAATAATGTATATTTCAAATTGTCGTTTACATAATAAATATTTTATTTTTTTAATAATTAAATAAACTGGTTGATGATTTCAGTCAAAAGAAATTAAATGCAATTACATGTTATATGTAAAAATAAAGTTTGTGACAATGCATGCGTAAAGAGAAGAATCATGCTGGAAGAAAAATGAGTTATTTATATATAAAAAGCTCGCTAAATGAAAAAAATATATATAGAGCTCTAGACCAGACGAAAATGAGGGTGAGTTACTATATTAAATTACATGTATATAAAAAAAGATGAGTGAGTTGTGCAATGTGCCTATAATTTTTTGCACATGGATTATAAATGTATAATAATAACATAAGGGTAAAAAAAAAAAAAGCGAGCCTTTATGACTTGTGTATGACAGTGGGTAGGGAGTTGAATAGGCCCAACGCAATTAGGGATATTAATTAACAACCACTTAATATTTTTACTCATCTTGCTATGAAATTTGTCTCTTGCTCATTCACTGACTGGTTGGTTTGTCAATTGGCCTCTTTTTATATTTCAAGTGCACGCAGTAGCATTGGCTAATTACATGATTTTATTTATGAAATATTATTTAAAAAATAAAATCGATCAAATAATATTATTTTGGGTGATGATAAGAGAATGATAATAAGACAAAAGAGGATTTGTCTTGGATTAGATATTCATGTATTTAAATTTATTTATTGGTAGGATTTTTAGTCAATTCACCATCCCTAAATTTAACTCACCCCTTTAAAAATCATTCCGTCCTATTCTCAAAAGTTTATATCTACAGCCTCAACAACCCCTTCTAGTTAATATTGCCACTTAAAGAGATCTCGACCAATTACACGGGCCATCCACGAGTCTTGAATTTTAATTGGAAAAATATATATATATATATATATATATATATATATGAAAATTACTATGTATAAATATCATCTTTTATTTTTTTTTTTTTACCTAATTTTATATAAAATTATAGTTATTTAATTATACAAGTTATCCAATTAGTTACAATCTTACTAAATTTTTTAAATATAAAAAAAATTCTGTTCTATTCAATTTTTTTTTTTTTTTCAAATTTTTATTCTCTTTTAATTTTCGTTTGTTCTCATTTATACAAATATATATTTATATTCAAAGAAAAATAGAAGCGTTAATTAAACTGACTCTTTATTTTATTATTTATATTTCCCCACAATTTTTTATTCTTAAATTGTGAACACCTTCAAGTAGTAAGCTGCTACTCGAGAAGATGATGATCAGTATAATAAACGGCCCACACTTATTTTTAATTAGCTTTATTTCAAGTCCAAAATAATTAAATGATAGGTATATGTATATGCAACAATAATAAATAGAATTTGAATGTATATATAAAAGTTGATCTTTCATATTTTCAAGTATATTTATACATATAGATGTGCCTTGACTGATTTACCACTTGAAGTCTAAAAACACTGTGGGATGTTACAAAGTATTGCTTTAAAAGAGAAAAAATAAAATATATAGTAAAAGGTAGCTAAAAGAGTATAGAATAAGAGTATACAAAGAAGACTAAAACCGAAAACCCTCTTTCACATGTGCACACGTGGATATTGCAAAAGTTTTACACTCATTCGCGTCCGCACTTTTTCATTCCCCTTTAAAAACTTGACGTTTTTTTTTTTTTTTTATTTATTTTATTATTTTATTTTTTTTTTTTGTTTTTATATGTCGATAGCCTCTCACCTTTTTCGTTGAAGAAAGCTAATAAGTATCGAGAAACACGATATATACAGTGCCAACTTTTAAAGAACAAACTACTATTGAATCATGAAGAACAAAATGGGGGAATCAAGTGGTATAAATATACCTATACTTATATTATATAAAATAAATAAATAAATAAAAGAGCGTGTAGACTAGTGGATATATATGTATAGTTTATGAACATGCTTGACATATAAGTTGTTGTCGTGGCTCTTTAAGAAATTGAAAATAAAAAAGCACATGGAAACAGCTTGTGTCGAAAGTCTGTAAAGTTTTTTTTTTTATTTTTTAAACCCAACATTTTTTGATGATAAAATTGTCAAGAAAAATTACGACAAGTTACCCTTCTTGTAAAACAATCACCTCAATATATGTACCTGATCATATTAATAAAAAAAAATAAATTTTATTAAAATCATATCGATATAGAGCTGGTTATTTATTTATTTATTTATTATTTTTTTTATGCGTATATGTATACCTATATTATTATTAAAAATGTGAAAAAGTTTAAAATAATTCTCTTGGGAAAAAAAAAAAAATAAAATAAATAAATGTATATCTCGTTATTTCAGGTAATCGTTTGAACGAGACTCTGCTGATGATAAACACACGTCTCATCTTAAAATGTATATAGGTATATACATTTTAATACATTTTGATACATCTCATGGGAAAAATAGTGTCATTAATACGATATTGCCAAATACGACACGCAAAACTGTCATTTATCTCATCCTTGTCAAATTAACATATTTATATATTTCAATATTATTATCATTTTTTTTTTTCCTACACGCGAAATGTATTAAATACAGCATAACAAGTATTTAATTTCATTTAATTTGTTTTTTAATATTTATATATGAATCCCATATGTATATATGTATTGTCATAAAACAAATTGTCGATTAATTTTCAAAAATATTTAAACCCAGGCTTATTTTCCAAACGATTATCATCATTTGTTATCGTAAAACGAACAAGTGAATCCACTAGCAGGCTAGGGGTTAAATAAAATTGTGATTTCGATAGCAAAATCGGCTATAATATATATGAATATTTCCATTTATTGCTAAGAGATATATATATATATATATATATATTTAATTTTTGCTCATATCGTTGAATCCCTATCACACTCATACCCAATATATGCTTATAAATACATACATTTGTATATAAATATATTACATAGTGGCCAGTTGACGTGACCACACCATCACCATCACCACCACCATTACTATTTGCAGCTATTATTATTTAATTCTTAATTATTATTAAATATTGGCAATGCATCATTGACTGTGTAAAATCTCACTCTTGATTCTATATTCTACCTACATTCATAAAGATTAATTTTGCTGCAATATGTAAAACTTATTATTATAATTTGACGCCAGCTTGTGCGTAATGACTATAGTAATTTATGATCAGTATTATCACATGCACCCATATTATACATAAAAAAAAAGTAGAGGATAGTGAGACAAGAGATTATATTAGATGAGATGAGTTGAGATGGGTAAAGAGCATCAAGGGTAGTTAACCAGTGACGTCACGAATGTGGTGACATCTGGTCAAGCATCATACTGTACTGGACACACTGGACAATAATTTTCTATGAATATAACTATACTATCAAAAACATACGTCTCCAAATATATATATATACAAACACACACAGTCTGTCTTGTCCTCTTAATTAATTCAACTATATCGTCATTTATTTTAATTGTCAACAATACGTGACTCTAAATTAAAGTTTAGCCTATTTTTAAAAAACAAATTATAATTTTAATTGCATTGAAAATAAATATAATGATAATGATTTTAATTAATTTGTAAAAAAATTAATTAATTATATATGCTCTATTATAAAAAAATGGATAATATTTTTATGATGCCACTTGATGTTATTATTTTTTAATCGTAATAGTACTCTTACTGTATTTGTTTTTTTTTTATTTTTTTTTTGTTTCATCAAAAAATGCATGTATTATATTTGTAGCCACATCTATGTATATATATATATATATATATATATATAATAGTGGTATATTTAATATATGACCCAGAGGGAATTGCTTGGAAACAACTCCCCTGCATTGAGCCAAACTCGTTGAATCACGAGTAGTGAGAGTTAAAGGCTGATTCAACCGTTCCAATTTAATTGAACGATTAACGGCCAAGTGGCGCATCGTCCCTTTTCAAACTTCAAATGAATCGTTTATATTCGCATATTATATATATATATATATATTAACTTTTGTATGCATGCATTCCAAATGAATAAATTGGATTATCAAAAAATAAAACAAAAAAATATTATAAATAATATAATAAAATATAATTTATTTTTATTTTTAATATTTATTTACATTTGACATTATATAAGATTTACCTATATATACACATATATTTAAAAAAATAAAAAAATAAAAAAAAATAAGGATTAAATTTTGATGAAGGACAACGAGACATGTGCAGTCTGCGGATTTGTGCGACAATAAATTGAACGCTGAGCCCTCGTGTAAAGGATTACTTTAAATTGATAGTCGTAAATGTTTGCTATTATATATCATCAACAATTTTCATTGGTGCACTCTGATAAAATTTTAATTTTTTTTTATTTGAAATTTTAAACAAATATATACATACGCATTTTTATTTATGGAAAATTTATAATTGATGATAATAAATGTGAATTATTTAAATTTATATTTATTTAAAATCAAACACAATCATTATTTTAAAGCAATTAAATTTGAATAATCAAATTAATTATAACATACCGATATAATTCGCATACATACATAATTAATAGATTTAAATAGTATTATTAATTCTAGCTGTTTAAAAAAATTACTGTGACAAATCATTCTCAATTATTCATTGATTTAATTATAAATTTTGATATTTTATTCGTATTATATATTTATATATATATACGTCATTCAATTTGACAGATGCAGAATTTTACATGTGACATATAAATATATATATATAAGTATACAATTTTATTTTGGATTGAAAATAACAAGTCACTGATTATGTATTGATATTGTCTAAAATAAGTTTTGTGATGTGTTCACTTAGTGAAGTTTATTAAATTATGTCACTTAAGATTTTTGAGTGACTGAAATTTTAATTGACACTGTAAGAGCTTTATTCCAACAAAAATAAAAAAAATATTATATAATATAGACATTTGCGATTATAAATATCATCTCACATATTTCTATAAAGATTTCTTGAGAAAATAAATTCTCTAAATAATTTTACTAATAATAAAAAAATAAATTAATAATAAAGCTCAAGATAAAGTTTAAGATGAAAAAATAAAGCAAAAAAAATATCGATAGATGGGTGGAGCAGAGATCGAATTTAGACAAAAAATTCAAGGAGGTCGTTGTTTAGTAGATATATGTATGAGCTTGCAATGCTTGTGAATTTGACCGTGTTATAAATATTTCGACCAGCCCCGTAATTGTGCGCCACCTATTGCCACTTAAATCACAACTCCGCCTTGCAAAATTAGTTAACGCCTCTTTTTTTGCAAAAATACCGCCCACTAACCAATAGAATTGCGCGCAGGCTCAAAAGCTTTTAAAGCTCGAATCCGCAAATATTTTTATCTGGTTAACTGAGTGAACAAACACCACGTGCAACGCGAACAAGTCACATGTGCATTGTAAAATTGAGCTTTTTTTTGTATTTAAAAAGTCAATTTCAATATAAAAATTCAAAAAAATTAAAATAATAAATGTGTTTTTTATTGAGTTAATTTGTTGAAAAATAAATAATAAAAAAAATTTACGTGTTTATTTTTTCGGTTCCAATACCGAAACAAAAAATTTAACCATTGCAAACCGGTAAGTTTTTTTAGCTTTTATTTAATTTTAATTTATTTTTTATTTTTTATTTTTTTTTATATAAAATCCTGTAGCAAAAAAAAAAAATAAATAAATAAAAATAAAATAATGAAAAAAAAACTTTGAATAAATAAGCTTCTATGATCATTTGTAGAATATTCAACAGTTGGTTTTACTGAAGGGGCTTTTAATTTTTTAAAAACGTTTTTTTATTAAAATATGAATGACACTTGACAATCATTATTAAAAATAAAAATAAATAAATAAATAAATAAATTTAAATCTAATTTTAGTTTTTTGTTGACAATAATTAAATAATTTAGTAAACACATGTCACTCACTATAATTGATAATAATTTGTACTTGCATGGTACTTGATGATGATGACAGAGAAGGTTTATATACTATATCATGCTAGGATTGATTGTATACTCAAATTTCAAAGGATAAATTGGATAAGAGAGAAATGATATCTGTATATATATGATGGTATGGGAAAGAATGAAATATATGCAGGTACAATATCGTATAGAGGGTGTATCAATGACCCTTTTGCATACCATCACCACTTATTGGATTCATGAGCACTCTGTTAACATGTATATATATATATATATTTATGTGATATGTCTTGAATGTACATCTCATCGATTACGATTTGCATGACTCGCGTCATCGTTGAATTCTCGTTTTCCTCGGTCTGTCCAGTAGCAATTCACACACACACACACACATAATCATAAACATCCAAGTGATATAGTCAAGTGTCTGTCAGCAGATTAACTAATGAAAGGGAACAAGGAATGGTACTTGCAATTACATATCATACATATATATAAATGTATGTGAATGTGTGTAAATACATATAGATATCGAAAACCAAATTAGAAGACCGAGTGCATGACTCGATTGACGATATATGCAATGAGGTTTTCGAGTTTGTGGCAAACATGCCATGGCTTGACCATGTCTGAATCTCTCTGCACTATGAGTACTATATAACGTTGAACAACAACAATTATATACAACTGTACGAATGTCATGAGATGCATGCAGGTATATTTGCTATAGAACGTTTTCGATGCTGTCAGAATTTCAGTTATGTCAGCTCAAGAATTAACTGACATAATTTAAATTATTTATTTTTATTCATCATCATCATCATCATAAATTTTGTTTAAAGAATTTTTTAACAAAATACAAAGCAAAAAAATAGATGATGATAAAAATGTTGGGAATTTACTGACAGAATGAATTTATTTGTTACAAAAACATTATCACAAATAAATACAATGTAAAAAACGCGACGATCCGTGTGATTTTACGAAATAACAACAACATCAACATCAACGAATAACATTCCACATGTGTTTGTTGGTTTTGTTTAAACTATATATATTATGACTGCTCTATTGCTTTGCAAATGTAAATATATATATATATAAAAAAATATCTAGTAAGCAAACAATTTATCAAACAAATTATATATGAAAATAGGTAAATATATTTGTATTGAATAAATAAACAAAGTCAATTGATGATTGTATTGCTATATATGTATAGAAAAATCCACAAAGCTGTATATAACTCCCAATAACTAAATTATTTCACGATATATTATATTTTTAAATGTCAATGTCAGCTACATGTCATACTGAAAATTATACATAATGTACGCACCTAAATGTATATGTATATAGTTTTACAACTAAAGTGAGATAATGTAAAGTGGTAGGGATAATTAATAGCAAACCCGTATAAATCAGAGACAAGCTGGATACTATGTTATGTTTGGATACGTAGAAACGTGGGATTATGCCCATGGGGCTGGTTACCACCCTCATTTCACTCACTCTTTCTCTCTCTCTCTCTCTCTCTCTATATATATATATATATCACACAAATACACACATGTATATATATATATAGCATCAGTATCATCGTTTGGACTACTCGCTAATTTTTCAAACAGCCACTATAATAGCCCAGGCTAATTGCTGATTTTTATCTATGTGTAACCAAGAGAATTTAGCTACTGTATATAATATATATATATATAGAGTACAGTGTGGTAAAACCAGACAAAATTTTTTAAAATAACCAAAATTCTGACACAAAGAAAGGATAGTAGAAACAATAAAGATGAGTATGGTATGTATATTTATCTCAATTTTCACTCATACGTGAATGCTTAAATAAAATTCACAAACTAACAGAACACTAAACAATCTCATGTCGGATCAAAACATTGACCTTTTTCACTGATAACGTGAGAAAAAAAAATACATATATATATACATTAAATTAAAAATTACTTGAAGAGAATTAAAAGTATTATAAAATGTATAATATTAAAGTTTATTAAGTATATATAAGTATATACATAAGTACAAGTACAAGTATAGAATATATATATATAAAAGTTAGTTTGTTATTATATTCACTGGTTCACTCAGATATTATATTAAAACAAACTTCTTATCATTGCACATAGTGATAGTGTTATTTCGGTTGAAGCATTCTAAATTTTGATGAAACCATGTAAGTTCATGCTAGAACAAAATCACCAACTTTATCATTTGCACGCCTACCCATACCTATGTATCTATACATGGTAAAACCTTAGCTATACTATTCTTATACATTCTTCTTTATTTTATTTTAAATTGGGACTTGAGAATATTTTCTTTCTCTCTGTATATATATAATGCTTTATTGTTGATATATGAATACATACATATATTAAGTTTTGGTGTATAGTTTGGCAAATACGCCACAAGGGACGTGGTGCATATGATATACTGACATTTACAGCAACTTTATTAACTTGAAAATCTTGTTGAATTTTCAAAATTAACTTAGCCATTTAAAATTTCATGTATAAATAATTAACATAAATATAGTTGATGATTAAATTAAAATAGTCAACTTGTATAGTAAAAAAAGAAAAGAACAAGTGAAAGATTTATCAAAGTTTATAGAAGAGTATTGAGTGGGCTACCCTTGAGATAAAGACTCGTTTCACCTAGTCTCTCATACATTTTCGCTATCTGAAGCCAAACAGCTATACTACCCAGAAACACTATGTTATTTCACACTGTAACTTGTACTTGAACCAATGTTAAAAGGGACCAACCAACCAACCAACCAACCACCACGACTATCAATATTTTGCCTATACCTTTTCTTTCTCTTCTATATACACTGGCACATTAATGTCAAACTCAATAAGATAACAGACAATTTAGAATAGCAAGACAGTACATTTTTATCTTTAAAAAAAATAAAATAATAAAATAAATTATGTTAACTTTTGTATTGCTTTTTTCTATTGACAAATGTTGACACAATGTATTTATCGAAAAACAATATTCAAAATAAATTTCAAGATAAAAAAATAATTTAATTGTATATTTTTTTTTTTTATCGTACGATAAATTATATAATACATAAAGGGGAAAGATGAAGTCAGCTAAATGATAGGAATTTTGCTGGGCTCTTTCGTGCTTCACTTACTTAGCTCATTCAAAACAAAGTGTCCACACAACAGGGGTGCAAACTACCCAAGCTTATCTTGTGGACGTTTATGTCCACACCTTATCTAAAGCAACAACCATGCAAGAAACATTCAGGTACAATACAAACTATACAAACACACTGATGGCTTTATATTATATACAACACAGATAAAATTATAAACTCATCCACTTGAAAATATGAAAGCTAAATTTGTCTTGCTTGCTAACTCACTCATTCACTCATACCATCAACATTACCATCACCACTACAATTGCCTCATTATATTTTTATCTTTCGCAATTTCTCACCTACTGCAGTAGATATAGGTATATATATGTATTTTTATATATTTATGTGACTAACCAACCCTCGCATGTGAATTCAATTACCATCCCTTGATAATCTTTTGTCTTGGTCATGAGTTAAGAAAATATTAAGGGCAGTTTTAGGTGAATAGTATAATATACACAGTTCTTATCTTATATATTCTTGGACTTTTGTTGTTTGTACGATAAATATAAAAAAAATAAAAAAATAAAATATATATAACCCTAGCTATGTAGTTGTATACCTATATACATATAAAAATAAAAAATAAAAAATAAAAAAAATATATGTATGTATGCATTTGTGGTGAAAACAAAGACGTAAATTGCCCTCGTATCTGGGGGTTGTAAAATAACCGATGAACGAAAGACGGTTTACTGGTTAGAGAAGAAAGACCATAGTAATAAATGAGATAAGCTTACTGTGAAAGGTGGGTTGAAGTCCTCGAGATTTTCTATCCCTGGAGGACATTATCAATGTGTTTCCCTTACGTCGATCCTTATGTGGTACTGGTGATAAGCTCACTGTCGATTACTGAAAAAAAAAATAAAATAAAATAAAATGAAAAATTTTGTGATGAAAATAATGATGCTTATCTTTAACTAAATATATATATACATGTATATATGTACATGTATGTATATTGTTGTTGCTAATTTAATAAATATAATAAAACTTTTTGATATACATATATGCGTGTGATAAATATTTCAATAAAAAATATTTTTTGACGTAGGTGTTTTATGCATCACTGAAAATGAAATGAATTCTTTGTATATATATTTTATTGTATAATATTGTACATATACATATATATATATATATATAAAAGAAGAATAGCCAAAAGAATGCCTAGAAGGGACCTTAGTTTATTGGCATACTGTCCCGTTCCAGTCTTGGTCTTTTTTGACATGATTTAATATAAGCATACTGAAAAACTTGTAAAGTTATATACAAAAGCAAATTCTGGACTACCTTTGATGATGGCCACGTATATACATGTGTATATATATATATATTGTATTTTATATTTTATATACTTAATACAAGCAGTAGACAGCAGTAGGACAGGTATGGCTTGTTGTCATTGAGATGCGTGTACAGTTTTATGATATCTTATATATTTTCAAGTAGTCTATATACCTATATATATTTTTCTTCAACAACAGACAACTGTTTTCAAGACATATTATACTTTGATCTTTTATCACATTTTTACAAGCGATTAAGTTAGCCAGAGGTCTTGATATTTTTTTTTTTATTTTTTCAAAAAAATGATAGTCAATTTAGTTGTAAAAGAAAATAAAATAAAATATTATATGGACAAAAGTTTTACCAAGGCGTAGACAGACTAACAAAGTTTTCTTGAAATATATATATAAGAAAGATATTGTTCTTGTTTGCAGTTTGAGTTAACTCAAATTTCTTTAGCCAACTAAAATTTTGCCTTGGCATCCTAATTAGATTTAAAGGATTATAGAATTGTTTTGTGGCTAAAGTCGATTACGAGAATTGCGATGGTCCATAAAAACAAACCGGAAAACACTTGTGCAATATAACATCAAAATAAATAAAAACTGCGTATATGTACTCTACACAAATATTGTTATATATGTATATGTATAACTGCGAGGGATCAAATAAACAACATCAAAATTGAGTAAAAGAAAAACAAGTGGAATGAGATTCGATGAGTTTATATTTATATACTAAAAACATTAGTTTATTTTGCCTGCGGCAAAAAAATGAAAAGGAAAAACTTTAATCTTGTGTTTATTTCCTAAACATATAAAAAAAAATAATAACAACAACAACAACAACAACAACAGCAGCAGCATCATCAATAATAATAACAATAGCATATATATATATATATACATAATATTTTGTTGGGTATATTATTATGTAATACATGTGTCAATTTCACACCATTTCACATCCCCTCAAAATTTATTTGACTTGTTTATTTTTATTCAACTTAATCAAATAATTGTGCATTTTTCTGGAAATAAATATATATAGAAACAAATCAATCATTTGATTATATAATAATTTAACAATAAATCTTGAAAAAAAAAAAATAATATTGTTTTTGACATTTTATATAGAATTATTAATATTACGTCACGCAAATATGTATATATATATATATATATATGTATAAAGTAGAATGTTTAATAAGCCAGGTTAGCAAGCACGCAGCTTGAGGGGAAAAAGTAGAGAAATTTGGTTTTCGAGGGTTGAATATGAGTGATCGCTTGGTTCAAACACTCACATATTACACAACATACATACATATGTGCATATATATATATGCATGATGATGATGATGATGATGATGATGATGATCGCGAGAGAATGAGGCATGTAGTGCCGGCCGTGGTGCCAGCATTTACGTTAATTAAATTTTCCCACACCACCACTATTTTACCATACTATATGCTATACCTATACTGAATGCCCACCTTTGACTCACCCCGTCAATTCAACCCCACAAATATACATACATACATAGATATATTTACACTTGTATATATAGCATCAATCAATTCAGCTTCATATTGTTGTATTAAAATCGCGAGGGACTGTTTAAAATTGCCACCACCACACTCACGTTAATTTTTTTTGAGCAAGCAGGGTGCTTGATATCAATTTAGATCTGTACATATGTTTATATAAACGACTCTTGATCATTCTTTATACGACATGTCAAGTATTTAACAACAGGCCAAATAGTCCATCTATTTTTATATATGAATTCTACATATATACGTATATTTATATATATATATGTGTCGACAAATTATTGTCATTTATATTTTATATGGATTATACTTGTCTTTTTTTAATCTTTTTAGCAATAATCAAAATCAATTGAATAAAAAATATATTTTAATTATAAATTGGTACACAGTATTAATTGAAAGGACAGCCACAAATTGACCGAAATACTCGTACCGTGAATTGAACATACATAGAAACAAATAAAAAAGCAAAAAAAAATAAAATAAAAAAATGAATTTTAATTGACAAAGCAGTGAATATTTTATAATAGATAAATGAATGACATGATGACTTGTAGGGCTTCATTCCTTACCAAGACCACTCTTGGTCTTGTCTTGGTCTAGTCTCGAAAAGACAAGAATATTAAAATATTATGATTGAATTGTGTTAACAACAATGGAAGACGTTATTTAAAAGCATAAAAAAAATTATTTCTATTCATTTCCAATTTTTATTGGACTTTGAAGATAACTTCTGACTACGACTTTGAGTCGTCCAGGTGAAAATAAGGCATTTTGATTAAAATAAATTTCCCTATGTTAAAATTTCATGAGAATATAATTGAATTGTGTTAACAACAATAAAAGACGTTGATTAAGACCATAAAAAAAATTATTTCTATTCATTTCCAAATTTTATTGGACTTTGAAGATAACTTTTACCTCCGACTTAGGGTCACCTTTTTAAAAATAAGACATTTTCGTTAAAATAAAATTTTCTTGGTTGAAGTATCAAAATATTATGATTGAATTAAGTCAACAACAATGAAAGACGTTGTTTCCAAGTATTAAAAAAATTATTTCTATTCTTTTTCAATTTTTATTGGACTTTGAAGATAACTTCCAACTCCGACTTAGAGTCGTTTAGGTGAAAATAAGGCATTTTCGTCAAAATAAATTTTCCTATGTTAAAATTTCATCAGGATATGATTGAATTGCGTTAACAGCAATGGAAGACGTTGTTTAAAACCATAAAAAAAATTATTTCTATTCATTTCCAAATTTTATTGGACCTTGAAGTTAACTTTTACCTCCGACTTAGGGTCACCTTTTTAAAAATAAGACATTTTTGTTAAAATAAAATTTTCTTGGTTAAAGTATCAAAATATTAAGATTGCATTTCATTGACAACAATGGAAGACGTTGTTTGAAAGCATAAAATCGATTATTTTCGAGGATTTTAAAATTTTATGGGACTTTGAAGATAACTTCTACCTCCGACTTAGAGTCAGCTTTTTAAAAATGAGACATTTTCGTTAAAATAAATTTTCTTCGGTTAACATATTAAAATATTATGATTGAATTTTGTTAACAACAATGAAAGACGTTGATTAAAAGCATAAAATAAATTGTTTTTATTCATTTCCAATTTTTATTAGACTTTGAAGATAACTTCCACCTCCGACTTAGAGACATCTTTGTGAAAATGAGACATTTTCATTAAAATAAATTTTTCTCGGTTGAAATATTAAAATATTATGATTGAATTTCATTTACAACAATGGAAGACGTTATTTGAAAGCATAAAATCAATTATTTCTGAAGATTTTAAAATTTTATGGGACTTTGAAGATAACTTCTACCTCCGACTTAGAGTCATCTTTTTAAAAATGAGACATTTTCGTTAAAATAAATTTTTCTTGGTTGAAATATTAAAATATTATGATTGAATTTCGTTAACAACAATGGAAGACGTTGTTTAAAAACATAAAAAAAATTATTTCTATTCATTTCCAAATTTTATTGCACTTTGAAGATAACTTCTGACTACGATTTAGAGTCACCTTTTTAAAAATGAGACATTTTCGTCAAAATAAAATTTTCTTGGTTAAAGTATCAAAATATTATGATTGAATTAAGTCAACAACAATGAAAGACGTTGCTTAGAAGCATGAAATCAATTATTTCTATTCATTTCCAAATTTTATTGGACTTTGAAGATATTTTCTGCCTCCGACTTGGAGACATCTTTTTGAAAATGAGACAATTCTCTTAAAATAAATTTTTCTCTGTTAAAATATTAAAATATTATGATTGAATTGTGTTAAAAACAATGAAAGACGTTGTTTAAAAGCATAAAAAAAATTATTTTTATTCATTTCCAATTTTTATTAGACTTTGAAGATACTTTCTACCTCCGACTTAGAGTCACCTTTTTAAAAATAAGACACTTTTGTTGAAATAAAATTTTCTTGGTTAAAGTATCGAAATATTATGATTGAATTAAGTCAACAACAATGAAAGACGTTGTTTCCAAGTATTAAAAAAATTATTTCTATTCTTTTTCAAATTTTATTGGACTTTGAAGATAACTTCCAACTCCGACTTAGAGTCGTCTAGGTGAAAATAAGGCATTTTCGTCAAAATAAATTTTCCTATGTTAAAATCTCATCAGGATATGATTGAATTGCGTTAATAGCAATAAAAGACGTTGTTTAAAACCATAAAATAAATTGTTTTTATTCATTTCCAATTTTTATTAGACTTTGAAGATAACTTCCACCTCCGACTTAGAGACATCTTTGTAAAAAGGAGACATTTTCATTAAAATAAAATTTTTTTGGTTAAAGTATCAAAATATTAAGATTGCATTTCATTGACAACAATGGAAGACGTTGTTTGAAAGCATAAAATCGATTATTTTCGAAGATTTTAAAATTTTATGGGACTTTGAAGATAACTTCTTTCTCCGACTTAGAGTCAGCTTTTTAAAAATGAGACATTTTCGTTAAAATAAATTTTCCTCGGTTAACATATTAAAATATCATGATTGAATTTTGTTAACAACAATGAAAGACGTTGTTTAAAAGCATAAAATAAATTGTTTTTATTCATTTCCAATTTTTATTAGACTTTGAAGATAACTTCCACCTCCGACTTAGAGACATCATTGTAAAAAGGAAACATTTTCATTAAAATAAATTTTTCTCGGTTGAAATATTAAAATATTATGATTGAATTTTATTTACAACAATGGAAGACGTTATTTGAAAGCATAAAATCAATTATTTCTGAAGATTTTAAAATTTTATGGGACTTTGAAGATAACTTCTACCTCCGACTTAGAGTCATCTTTTTAAAAATGAGACATTTTCGTTAAAATAAATTTTTCTTGGTTAAAATATTAAAATATTATGATTGAATTTCGTTAACAACAATGGAAGACGTTGTTTAAAAACATAAAAAAAAATATTTTTATTCATTTCCAAATTTTATTGCACTTTGAAGATAACTTTTACCTCCGACTTAGGGTCACCTTTTTAAAAATGAGACATTTTCGTTAAAATAAAATTTTCTTGGTTAAAGTATCAAAATATTATGATTGAATTGTGTTAACAACAATGGAAGACGTTGTTTGAAAATATAAAAAAAATTATTTTTATTTATTTTGAAATTTTATTGAACTTTGACGCAAACGTCAACATCCAAGCCAGAGTCAGTTATGTAGAGATAGGGTATTTTGGTCGATAATAATTTTTTTAAGTTGAAATATAATGGTTTTATGATTCAATCGTGTGAACAACTATGAAAACTAAGCCAAGACCAAGACAAGACTAATGTTTTTAAAACCAAGACAAGTCTGGGCTTGTCAGTTTTGTCATATTTAATCTTGGGTGAAGCTCTAAATTGACTTGAGTCAAAAAATGCAAATACAATAATAGTAATAATGATTAGCATGTATAGTGTATAAGGTCAGCTGATATTATTATAAGTATATATGCAAGAAAATACAACTGGCTATTTCTCTATAAAATATATTTATTTATATATATAAACCTGAGCACTCCTACTGTTTAGCCACTGTGCTACTGACATCTCGCTAATTGCTCGTCCAAGCTCATTTCTACCCTTCAAATTTCAAATCCATTTCTCCCTATAGCTATATATATATTATACTCTATGGATACGTATATATTTATACACGTCCAAGTTGACTATACCAATGTCTAATTATATCCAGGCATATACCTAAACATATATGCATATTATATTTTATAAAATTTATAAATTGATTTAAATTAATTATATAGTATTATAATTGAAAACTTATAATAATGATGATGAGCATAAATAGAATATATAATAAAATTGATGTAATTTCGTATATATATTTTATTATATAATTAGATATTATATAGATATATCGACAAAGCAAAATTAAAATTGATTTATTAGGAGTACAAAACTATAATAAAGCTTTGTGTATATATAGATATGAATATAGATTTACGAGTTAAAATAAACTGAAAATTCATGCTCCAACAAATTTGACCTATTGCGTTTTATGTGAAAGAGCATGAAAAGAGAACATTTAACGTAAAATATTTGTGCTATATATGGAAATATAAATGTTTGAGATATTCATCAGTATCAATTTTGTCAAATTTATACAAATACATAATTTTCTATTTCTTGATAATAAAATAACGAGCAAAATACATATATATATATATATATATATACATACATTTATTATTATTTTGATTTTGATTTTGATATTAATTGCAAATGCAGAGTCATACAACAAAGTCAAATTAATGCTCTTATCGTTGCTCTGTATATATATTTATATTTATATATATATCTCTGAATATTTATCATTGTGGTAATTAATTTTGTTTAATGTTGAATTAAAAAAAAAAATAAATGAAAAATTATACATATACTGGCCACGACCGTGGATTCAAATCTTACAGCAGGAAGAAAATATAAATAAATAGGTAAATGAATAAATAAAAACAATGCCAGGAAAAAAAAATTAAAGTTAAAAACATGAAGCAAGAGATTTTTTGCGACGAGAACGGAAGAAAAAACGGAAATAAATTGCTTTAAAGGACGAGCAAACTCTCGGTCGTTACAAATTAAAAATGCAAAACGTATATATACTGCAAGTTGGCTGCTGCTATATACTGCTATATATAAATATATATATATATATTCATGAAAAGTTTAGTGGTAGACTGCTGCAAATGTGACATTGTGGAAAGAGAAGATAAGAGGAAATTAGTGGTAGTTGTTAGCTGCTGTATAACTTGATTCGTCAATTGATTTTTCATTTATTTATTTGATAATAACAAGACATACACAATAATATTAAATTGTTGCTTGTCATAATATTGTGTAATGTAAATTTTAAAAATAAATTAATCATCCCCTAAAAAAAAAAAAAATAAAAAAAATACATATATAAAAGGAATATTTATATTTTTTTTTATATTTAAAATGTACATCGTCACCCTGTTAGTAGCTAGCTTGTGAACATTTACGGAAGAGAGATTATTTTTGCGTTTCATTTACGATGGGACGTGAAATTAATTAAACATCTGAGCCCACGTATCGTTTGCCGCGGGCAAATTTTAATCGGTTAAATAAACGTTTCCTGACCACTCACATACACATACCAAGTTATATACGTTAAAGTAATAAGCCACAATATATTTTTGTTTAAGTTTGACCTCACTTTTGGTTGGCTCTTACTTGAGCGTATATATATATATACCTATAGGTATACATAATACACTTGTCGTTCAGTGACAATTCAATCACTTGTTTTTTTAATATATATATATAAAAAAATAAAAATAAAAAACAAAAAAATTTATAAAAATAAGCTAAATGAATTGTTGAGTAATTATATTAATAAAATTGTTAGGCTGCAGTCACATGGTGTTGCTTGGTAATTTAAGTTAAATAATGACAAAAGTTGGGCAATACAACATTCCAACTTATGTTTCCATTTGTCTAATTTTAATTGTAATTTAGAAAACATATTGCAAGAAATTTATATATGTATATGTATATTATTGTTTGTATAATTGTACGTGATGAAAAAGCTTTTTATTTTTCTAAAAAATTAAACTTTGATATAATAATTATATATAAACATAAAATAATAATAATAATAATAATAATAATAATAATAATAATAATAATAATAATAATAATAATAATAATACAATTAAATAGACATTGAGATAGTGTGACTTGTAAAAGAAAAAGAGAGATGCTGCAAGCTCTGTATATATACTGTATACTATATACTAAGCCAGCTTGACTAATTGGCGACATTACAATCATGGGTACACGGTTAGCTAGGTATTACCGCACAAGTTATAGCCTCAAGTATATATACCTATATAATATATATGTTGTAAAGTATAAATATATATATATATTTATATAAAATTCAGCCATTCACATTTACTCGCACTTTCAACAGTTTAGAATACTTGGATATACCTGCGGATGTGTCTCACCACACACTCGTCTGCCGCCTACAAAAGAGGGTGTTTAATGATCCCACCGTTTACGCAAATTTTCCCATTATACGACGTGGTTTTGGCCCGACAAACGGCTCAATTTTACAACATCCATTAAATATATAAATTTTCAAATTTATTATTATTATTTATTATATACATTTATATGCATATGTATATAAATATGTACTTTTTTATAAATAAATAAATAATATATTTATGCGATTAAATGTATATTCATTCAGCTTGGATTTACGCAATATAAATAAATTGTTGTATTTGATTTGATGATATATATTTATATTTATATATAATAAAAAATAGCTGGATATATTATGAAATAATTCAAATGGATACTCCAAGGGAATTTGGACATTTCTCTCGGGCACAATATATATATATATATATATGTCTTGCGGCTTATCCGCGGATGATGGTCATTCGTACAAGCGAGTCAAGCAAAACGAAGCAAAAAAAAAAAAATAAAATGATTGAGTTAAATATAACGAAAAAAAAAAAAAAAAAAAAAAAAAAGTGTAACTGGTTTGGTACTGTTATCTATAACAGTTAGGCGACAAGCTTGTGATTTGTTGATGTCATTTATTATTTTCTACTTATACATTTAGGTATATACACACAGCTATATTTGCCCATTTTATTTATTTTTATATAGTACTATTGGTAAAAATAAATATAAATACATGTTAACCTGCATGTATTGGTATAAATATTTTTTACCTTTAAATTTAATTGAGTAGCAAAAGTTTTATTCAAGTGGTTAATTTTATTGTGCATATACGCAATAACAACATGTTTAATTGTATTATAATATTTGTCGATGGAAATTTGTGTACATATATATATATATATATATATATGTAATATCAAAGTTGTTTTTGTTGTTGCTGTTGTTGTTGTTGTTGATGTATTTGTGTGTATTTTATGGGTCATTCCCGTGGGTGTGATCACTGCTAACTAAACTTGTAAATCTTCTCGTCCCAGTGGCCGTTGTAGACTAGATTTCCTATTTCGTCGTCCCGACTGACCAGAACACATTTGTCTGTCTTAACCGAGCATATAGATTTAGCCATGCTCATCTCCTTTATTATTATTATTATATATATATACAACAAACATATATATATATATATATATAATCGACAATTATATGTATATGTATATATATTGTGACATGCATGTCGAGGAAATTGAGCGAAACGACAACAACAATAATATATATATCACAATCATCATGATGATAATTGCTTATATATACATACATAAAAATTTTTTATTTTAAAATTTAAAATAATATTATATATAAATTAATTATGCAATAAAAAAAAATTGAGTTTATTATCCTTTTATGCAAAAATAAATTTAGCATAAATGTAAAATAAGTAGATATACCTATATGTGTAGCATGGCCAACGGGATAAAAATTGTATAACTATTAACTGGGTTTTTTTTGCTTTCAAAATTAAATTAAATATTAAAAAATACAAGTAAAGCAGTTAGTTGGTACTAGGGTCGATCAGAAAGAAAAAAAAAGGCAACTACTGGACTAATGGGAAATTAAATATTTTTTAAAAATATATAGATATATAAACATGCACACACATATATACAGCTGGCTTATTTCCCTTATTTTATTTTTTTATAAAAAACATAAAAAACATTATAATTTATATATATAAAAAAATATGGCAGTTATAAGCCTCGAGGCAATATGTGTGTATTTTAGTTTAGAGATCGTTAACAATAATTCACAATTTTTTTTTAGATATGTTTTTTTATTATTTTATTTCAGAGAGATAAACAGAATGAGGTATTATATGAAATTATATATATATACAGACATAACTGGAGAGACATCCTTCATGATATTCAAGACAAGCGTATATGTATAAAGGTGCCCCCGTAACTTCTCGTTTCCCCATGGAGCTTTTGTTTCTAATGTGATTTTTATTTTTTTTTCTTGGCCATCTTTTAACTGCAGCACGCAAATACGTATACATCAAACTTTATGACTCATTCATTCATTCATTCATTCATTCATTCATTCATTCATTCATAAGTGAGATATACCTATACCTATATACTTTACAGTACACCCTGTATAAATATATATAAATAACAAAATAAATAATAATAAAAAAAATAAATTAAATGAATATTTTTTTATTTATAAAAGTGATTTGAGAAAAGTTTCTGAGCAGTAACTAAGTGTAGTGATTAGGGGTCAAAACCGTGCCGCAGGCTGGACTCTAAACTCATTTCAAACTACGGTCAGCTGGTTCAAATCAGCCTTGGGCTGCGTCTACCTTTTTAATCATCTGTCATATATATATGCGTCAGAAACAAACTACTAATTTATTGTCCTCAAGGCTTTAAATGTATATAGGTACCTATGTATATATAATTTGTAAATAAAAAATAATTTAGTCAACTTATTAAAATATTCTGAATGATTCAAGTATCTTGTTTTGTCTCTTGTATTTTATTTCCGGCTATTATTATTTATATTAAAAATAAATGTATGTACATTCAAATATTTTATATCAAAAGTACAACAAAAGATTAAATAAATAAAAAAATATTTCACTACCGGTTCAACTTTGATGCTCTTATATTTGTAACAAGTTGCAGAAATTATTTTTTTCAAGTGAATAATTTATCTCTATCAGGCGTTCAAATCACTTTTCCACTTTATTAAAAAATTTTCATTTCCATCAAATCTCTATAAAGTTTATTTTTCACAATGTAATATCTAAATAAACCATTTAGGTATATAAAATTCTTATAGGTAAGATATTTAAAAATTTATAGAATTTAAATTAATCAATTTGTCATTTCCGGATAAACTGATAAATTTGACAAATAATAATCTATATATATATATATGTATAGTTATATAGTCTTTTAAAAATACAAGCCAATAGATTTAAATATAGGTATATAACAATGAATATATTTCAAGAGCTGTAGGACACAATTTTTAGTCGAAAAACCACCGCATACTATATCTTCCATCTTGTTACAATCTAGTGTCTTAATTCTTAACATTACGCAGTAAATATATATAGGTATACCTATTGAATAATTGAGAGATTGCTTGGAGCACGTTGGCTCCCTGTCCGGTAATTACGTACGTGGAATATTCAATGAAATTTTTAAATTATATTATATCAATAAATTATTTTTTATTAGACTATTTTATACAGCACAGCGAACAAGATGGAAAAAAAAAAAAATAATAATAATAAAATAATAAAATTGATATTTAAATTTAATTTTTTTGAAATATAATTATATCATAATATTTAACGATCCGGGCTTCTATCTGAATATCGATAAAAATGAAAAAAACCAGCTGTTTAATTTTTATAATAATAATTACTGGTATATGCGTAATTAATTTTAATCAAAATTTATAAAGCCATTTTTTCAATTTTATATCAATAATATGGTATATCTATTCCCATAAACACTAAACTACTTGGCTATATCATATTCACTTGATATTTGACAAGTGAATATCGCACGAGTTTATCTGTAAAACGATCAATCACACACAAATTCATTTTATATACCTAACTACCTATATGTATACATGTATTTCGAAAATTTTCACTTTTTTTTTATGATGGTAGATAGCATAGCGTAGCATAAGTTGGTAGGTGTAGGTATATATTAAAAAAAAAAAAAAAAAAAAGACAAAAAACGCGCATAGGTTTTTTTTTTATATGTGTACATGTATATACAATTGCTTTTCTCTTTAATAATATTAGTGGCCCTCTCAATAACTGTTATTCATATATAGTAAAGTCGTATATCATTTTGTTATCGTAGACTCTTTATATGCGGTTGAGCTCCATTTTCTGTCTGTTTACCCCGGTAAATGGTTCAACCTTCTCAGTCAGTCTCTATATATTTTTCACACACTGATTCAGTTGACCAAAAACCATTTATTTATTTAAAAATATTTATTTTCAAGCAATTTCTTCCACTTTGATGATAAATTGAGTTCAAAAAACGTGTCAAATACAGACAAGCAATATTCAGTCACATATGAATCGATGCACCTTTATTTATTTATTTTTTTTGATTTGGTAAATCATTCATTTTATTTTTTATTTTTTTACAAAACAGTGCAGCCAAAAACTGACAAACGTTTCAAAATTTTTTCATCTTGTCTTTTTTTTTTTTTTTTGTTTTTTTGATTTTATTCTGAGCGATTAAAAATAGGCATTAATCAAACAGAGGCATATGCACAAATATGTACGAAGGGCAAAGGGGTAAAGGAGAGATAAAATTGATATATATATATACAAAATGAATTTAAACGCAGGTTGTCTGCAACCGGCGCCATCTTGTGTTTGATAAAATAAATCGGCATGTTGAATTTGCCAGAACCGGTCAACCGGAAGCAACTGATAGTGACACCACTGATCATCCATATAGCTTATGCCCTCTTTTTTTCATTTAAAAAGCATCCAAAACTGCATCCCCTATATATACCTATACTATAGTTTATTATAGTATATGCACATATCAAATTGTCGATCTATGGATCCACAAACATATTGACAATTTCAGTGATATTCATCAACATTGTGCTACAAGCGAAATACTCATGATAAGCAAACACCACCACCACCACCACCAGCATCATCATCATCAGTTACTTATTTGACTCTTGGCTTTATAAATTAATTTTTTTTTTCTTTTTTTATCTTGCAAAGATTTAAATTTAAACAAAAAAAAAAAAATATATCAAGATTTATGTGTGCATGTATGAATAGACTTTACGAGAAAAAAAAAAAAAAAAAGCACAACAGGAAATTGGCAGTGGAAAAATATACTGAATAAAGATGTTGTGTTACTGTAGCGGTAGTCCTGCAAAGAGCATCATCACATCTTTGTATAACCAAGGGCTGGGAGATTGCCAGGATAGAGCTTTTGCAAATGAGGGTTGTGGTGTCGGCATCAAAACTGTATTGTTGTGATTCAATGCTGCGGAAACTAACACCTCCACCTCTTACTCTCATATATAGCTTTACCAAACGCATCTTTATATTACGACGACTACTACTACTACTACTACAACAACAACAACAACAATTCTATGCTATATTACTGGGTGCAAAAGGGTATGAGATTATTGATGTGAGAGATTGTCAAGCGCATCAAACACCACCACCACCATCATAATAATATTTGACATACCACACAACTATACAATACAGTCTTGACAACTCTTTTCTTTTTTATTTATTTATTTATTATATCGACAGACATTTATTGATGGGAGCCAAGTACTGCAGCTCATCTTGATTCATATTGACTAGAAGAATCTCATTCTGACAAGTGGTTATCTCGTCATTTGTATTGTTAAGAGGATAAGAAGACAAAAAAAAAAAAAAAAAAAAAAAAAAAGAGGACAGCTTTCACTCATTTACATTCACTCACTCATACATAATAATTTTTAATATATATATTAAATTTTTTTGGCTGACTAAATATATGTTATATCACTTGATTTATTAAATTTCAGTATATATTTTTATGAGTTATATTTCTTGTATGAAAAAAAAAAAAAAAAACATAATAAATATATATATAAATAAAAACTAGCTAAAAAATTCGTTGAAGCATTGAAAAGTGACGTATTTTGTTATCGGACAAAAACGATTTATCATCCTCGGGCGTTTTATAAGAATATTGAATACGACAAGATAATCTCTTGAAGAGACGTTTTCAAAGCAGACTAGAGTTATACAGTAAGGATATAGTAGCTGGGGGTACAAGTTATAGATGAAAATGGCAACGGGCTGTGCTTAATGTAGCGAAAATGCTCTGATAAGCTTCTCTTCCACACTAATATACACATTACTATGTAACCTATTTTAGTTTTTTCAAAAAACATTATAATATATTATATATATATATTACCTAAGTATATATATAAAAACCATCTACTGCAATTGAATGTATATATATATATATATATATATATATATATATCTATCTATATTCTATATATGATAGAATATTATATCAACTAAACAAACCACCACCAACATTTTCATGAAAAAAAATAATAAATAAATAAAAAACCCAACACAATCTCTCTATTACGACCTTATAATAATGCTATCTGTAAATATACTAATAGTCTTTTTTATATCTGTTTATGCGTTTTTTTTTTTTTTTTTTTTTTCTCGTTTATATCTACCATCATCTATTCCCGCGGTAAATGTTCATTTTATCTATCTATTATTATTTTTTTTTTTGTCACATATTTATACAAAAGTCACACACTGGACGCATTCAATAATTCACCAGGGATACTATTTTATTCCATTTATTTATTTATTTATTTTTTATGATTCAAACCCCTAAAAAATAATGAAAACAGTGAGAAAAACAGAAGCAACCCTATGGATTTTAGGTTGTTTGGATTTATTACAAACTTTTTTGAAATCCACGTGAATTTGATATTTTTATTTTTTTATTTTTTCATATATATATATATATATATTTTTTTTTTTTGGGCAAATATGATGGTGAGGGATCTCGACTGATATTTATACGGTTTGAATTCAACGTACGTGGATCAGTCTTAATGGTTTTATTATACCAAAATGGGTAGCTTTTGTCGACGGCCGACGGTCGACTATATATATATATAAAATATTCTTGTATATATATACATACGTAGCTCACCTCGTCGACTGCTCTTATGGGAATCCTGCAGTTCCTGCTGTTTATTTATACAATTGCAAAAATATCTGTATCTGTATCTTTACTCACTCACTCACTCACTTACTCACTTACTTATGATACTTTACATTTAACCTATCACATACATCTAGCAAATATCGTGTGTGTATATTTATATAATGCCTAAAGGAAAACGACCTCATCTTGAATGAATACTATATATATATATAAGAATTTCATTTTCTTCTCAAGTGCTTGACATTTACTTATTTTTATTTTATTCACATGTGCATCATCACAGTGGCAAAAAAAATAAAAAAAAAAATAATATATAACTTGAATTTTGAATTGTAAATAATATAAATATTTATATAAAAGTGTTTTTTGTCCGATAGTGTAAAATGAGCTCTGCTGACATGGTTAGACTGAAATGCGTTGAGCAACCCTTTTGAATAATAGTAATAATAATTATTATTCATATTATTATTATTATTATGTACATGAAAATTGCAAAAGGACATTTGCTTGGTCAGCCTTTGCTTAGGTCCATTATTACCTTCATTCATATATATATTTATGTATACCATCAAAAATATCATATCAAAGCTGATTTTGTTTATGTTATTATTGTTATTATTATTTCAAAAAAAATAAAAATAACAGCAAGTGTATTGTAATTGTACACAACTTTTTAAAATCATTATTCTCACTGTAAATGCATAAATTATTTACTCTACTTCTTGAGTATGAGAAAGAAGAAAAAAAAAAAGCCCAAGAATTACAAAGTGGTGAGGCCGCTTTACAGACTCTTGACAAAGTTGAGAGTTATTTAACCTCAAAAAATACATAGTGTATATATATATTGAGGCAAAGAAAAAATAAGATCGATCTTGGAAGAATCAACAAGTATACCAAAGTCCAAGAATGAAAGCAAGAAAAAAAAAAAAAAAAAAAAAAAAACAGGAATGAGATGGTAAACCTCCCTCAAGGGCTATATATCAAGGGGCTTGGCTTTTCAGGATACTCCAACACATTAGACACTTTAACTGTTTATCTGGCAATTTTATAAAAATTATATTTTTAAAAATTATTTAATTATTGCTGACAATAATTAATCATACAAGTGATATACTATGTAGAAATAAATATTTAAGTAAATGGTCAACAAACAAGTCAAGCCAAGATAAGGTAAACCACTGTATGGTTTTGCAAAATGCTCTCGTTAACCCTTAACTTGACATAATACTCTAACTCTTTACCAAAAGGCACATACATATATTTCACATGCATGGAAGCATCTTGCGGCACCTTTAACCACACTGTCTTGGATAAATCACATTAACTGGACAAGGGTTAACTTTACTAAATCTTTGTCTACTGTAACTAAATCATTTGACTATATATATATATGAATTTGGAAAACAAAAAAAAAAAAATCCTTATTTATCTAAAATAAAAATTAATAAATTCATTATGAAAAATATATTTTAATTTATAATAATTATGACTAAAAGTTTCCTTCAAGTTACAAGAATGTTAATTAAATTATTATTAGAATATCTGGGCTATGAAACACCTGAGCAAACTTTCAGTCAGTCTCTCTCTCTCTTTCTCTCTCTTGAGTAAAATATTTTAATATGGAATGCTTAAATATTTTAAGGATCAAAAGATGTATAAATAGAAAATGTCTTTGAAAAAATAATAATAAATATAATATAATAAATAATAAAAACAACAACTTTTGAAATGTACATAATACTGAAAAAAAAAAAAAAAAAAAAGTCTGTTTATAAAAAATGTTGTATATATGTAAAAAAAAAGTTGTCGTCGTGATAATAAAAGTTTTGCTCATTGTCAAGTGCACTGGATGGGTGGTGAGTTTCAAAAGGGGTTAGGGGGGTAAACATTGGATCCGTGAGATCGTTTTGTCTTGCAACTATGAATGGTTGTTATCTGACTGGTGGCCTGGTCCGTCAACACTATATGTTGTTTTGTTTCATCTCTTTTATATATGTCTGTAAATTGTACAAGGAGTACAGGAAACCGGAAACGCCAAACGTCTGGACAACTACCATCACCACCATCAGCTAACTGTTATTTCATTATATTATACATATTATATATTATATTCAATTATCAATTTAACGCATTTACCAATTCAATGATGTTAAAAATATTTTGCCAAAATTCTGCACCCTCAACATTTTTATGTCATCAAATATTATACTCATGTAATATTTTAAATCACATTGTTTTTTGAAGCCATCACTTTATTTCATTTTTTTAAGGGAGTTTAAAAAAAAATACTTTAATGAATATCAACTTTAATGAATCAAGTTTTCACGTCAGCTAAATATAAGTTAAATATACACATATAAATTTTTAGTTTAGTAAATGAGTATACATATGCCCGTGTGTTTAATGAGAACCGGTGTCTCGATCACACGCTACATCTCTCAGTTGACCACTGTAGTTCTCTAAAAACATTGTTTCGGTTAAAACTGTATACATATATACGTTTATGAATTGCTCTAGTCTCGTAGGTTTATTTCAGTGATGTAAATCAGTGAAGTGGTCAGCCGCTTCTACTAGCCACACATTAACTTACCCTTACCCATTTTCTCTTTCTATTTTAACCGACAACCCGCACCTTCAGTCTTTCATCCCTCGGTTCATTTATATCGAATCACCCTATTTCACGATAATTTATATATGAACTTGAACAAACATATTATACATAAATCTATAGACTTGAAAATTCATTTATTCATTTTATTTCTATTTTTTTTTTTTTTTTTTTTTAATTATAAGATCAGAATTATGTCCGATTAAAAAAAAGAAAAAAAAAAAATCATCTAATGTATATTTTAATCTCTGAGAGTTATAATCTTACTGCATGAAACGATATAATCATTCCAATTTGACTTGGTTAAATCGATTCACAAGCTAAAACTTGCAATTCTATATATACATACAATGTATGCGACACATTGTGAGATTCAGCTGTTGGGGACACTTACAAATTAGCCAATCAAGTTCTAATCCTCTCATCCTCCCTTTATACATTGAGAATACTATACCACCACCACCACCCAACAAACGATCACTAGCAAATGTTATATTCCAATATCCCAATTGGCTGATTTTCCCATTTCTCCTCTTGAAATACTTTAATCTGTCCATTAATCCGTTCAAAGATAAAACTTTTTTGCTGGTATAAATATCCCAAACACACACTCACACATACTAAAGTCTTTTTGTCCCTGTCAATTTTTCAACTGCCCGCATTACTACATACATACATACATACATACTCTCAATTTCCACCACACATGGCTTTTCGATGACAATCACGTACCATTGACCACGATTAATCGTTTAATTTACAAAAGCCTTATTAAACACGTCTAAAACAGTGATTTTTTTTTTAAATGTCAATGTTATTATTATTAGAATTAAAATTACTATATACATTTATAATATTTTCAATGAATAATAAATGTAGCTCATATAGGTATATGAAATGAAAATAATTTAGTATAAATAAATACTTTTTTTTTTTTTTTTGTTTATTTTAAATTTTCAAGGGGGTAGAGTAAATTTATGTCTTGCACATAGTTGCTAGAAATCTGTATACAATTTTTTACAGGCCGTCACTCTGGAACGTTGTGCTCACATGTTGGATAAACAACAATAAATATATTTTGTTTTTCCACACATTTATAGGTGTGACAGTTGAAAAATAAAAATAAATAAAATAAAATGATAAATAAATAAATAAATAAATAAATAAATAAATTTACAAAGAGAGAGTGAGAAAATAAAAATATATAGAAGGGTTTAGATGGTTGGTAATGTTGTACGTGAGCACGTACGAGCATAGCTTAACGTAATCTGACTGCACACTGACTGTCCTGTCCCTATTTTGCAATATTATAGCATCACCCTATACTCGTAGCCCTCATTGCTAAAACCACCCTCTCTGATGCGGCAATGACACATCAAATCTCTTCTCTTTCCAACTGGCAAGCAAACTAATATAATATATGAAAAAAAATGTAGAAAAGAAACAAATGACTGTCACCTGAAAGAATGCCCCTTGTCCATTGGAATTTAAAAAATAATAATAAAAAAAGCTATGGATATAAATTATGAAAATAATAAAAATAAAATGAAATCCTTTTTTTTTTTTTTTGTTTTTATATGAATAAAATAAAATATTTAAAAAAAAAAAAAACAATTACCCTGTGTCTGATTTCCTTGGCATTTGGAATGCTAATGGCCGATCATTATCTGTATGTATATATGTATATATTATAGCTATAAGTTTTTGTGTAGCAACCACGTGTGACCACGTTCGCGGGAGCTTAAAATATCCCTTAAATTACGGTACCATTAGTAGTGTGGGTTTTGTGAATACCAAGCAAATGAGAGTATAGTTTTTTTATTTTTTTCACTTTTGATCACAAAGATTTATTTTATGCGAAATAATATAACCTCATCTTCATGGTCTTTGTCGTCGTTGTGATGCAGCAGTGAAAATAACATTGTTACTCGAAGCAAACAGACACAATGCTGCCCATCACACATACTATTTACAAATGCGAATATTAAAAGGGTGAACAAACTTGCTGGCAATGCCAAAAGATTTTTTTACATCTTTTTCTAATTTTTACCCTATTCTGTATGTGGAAATTAGTGTGCATAGAATGATGCTTTTAAACTGAGATATACATATAAGGGTAGATGTATGTATACAAGAGAGAAAAAACACCATAAAAAATTTTCAGTATTTTAAAATGTATATAAGTATATTATATAAAAAATTGCTCAAGGCTAAAAACTAGAGAGTTGGTAAAAAGTGATAAAGAAATGAGCTCGTTATCAGTCTTATCTGTATAATTTCTGAAAAGTGGATAGCTAGTATGCGAACTAGGCTCATGGGAAGAGTTGTAAAATTGCAAAAGATTAGTTTTAAGAAGCAAGTGATTTGCTGAATTTAAATAGCCATGGCACAACTACAATACATATAATATCGCACCCTCATTGTAACAATATATATATATATACGCATATACAGTTGGATTAAGCGAGCTTTTTCCTCAACATTATATTTCTTGTTGAAAAAGACAACACGATATGTGCCCCCCATTTTTGTATTGTATCTATATATTTTTTACTCTCACTCTCTCATTCTCTCACTGATGTACTTCCTTTACTGAAGAATATAAAACAAAACACAAACCGGACCCTGAGTATATTAATGCTAGGTTTAATGTGCCTCCAGACTAATTAATGGACCTCACAGGATATCCCGAGAGTTGTGAAAAAAATAAATAAAATAAAGATAAGAGTCCGTGAAAAAAAATTCAGAGTTAATGATTATTTTTTATTTCATTTTTTATTTTTTGTTTCACAACACCCTGGATACGTATATATATTTAAACAAATGATGATGATGATGATAATAATAATAATAATATAGAAAGATAGACTTGTTATATATACATATTTTAAAAAATCTTTTATTTTTCTTAAATATTTATCATTTTATTTTTATTCATTGTCTTGATAAGAAAAAATAAAAAATTTTTTTAAAGAAATTATAGTGATGGGAGGTGACCGGGAGTGGCTCCTTGATGCTCCACATACATATTAGGGCGGAGCTTTAGTTGCAGAAACCGGCGCTGCAGCATTCTCATTTTGCAGAGTGCGCTTTCGAGAAATATCTCAGATATTTTATATAAACATAAAAGTATATATGTAGCTATATATATATATATATATATATATATATATATTTTATTTCATCACAACTCCGCCCTGCAAGTATATATTTTTAACTAAAAATAACTTGAATTTTTTAAAAATTTTTATAGTGAATGCGACATTCAACACAAGTCACTGGGTCTTTGATTTTTTTTTTTTTTTTTTTAGTTTTTCTCAAAGATGAGACAACAGAGTAAAGATCAATTGATAGATAAATATATGGATGAATTGATGGATTAATATAGTTGGTCGTTTGTCTGATTATCTTAAATAATAATAATAATAATAATAATATACAGCTTGATACAGCAGAATGAGGGATGATGATGATGATGATGATGAAAGAATATTGTGTTATACATATATAGATGTGTATAATATACAGAGTGGTTAGTGGTTGATGAACGCGCAGCGTGACTAATCAAATTATTATTGCTTTGAGAATCAAAGCCCGTGGATGATCAGATCACGTGGCCAATGGACAAATTTGCTGTACACGATGCATAGCCACTTGCGTGTATGGCAGTCCTATTGAGATGAGCTCTATCGTAATATGTATTGCTATCAGCTATGGAATTTTGTAATACATTTAGACACAATGACCAGTCAGCTCTTTACAATCAATTTTCACATACAATTTATGCCATTAAAATTTTTAATTTCAATTAAATTATTGCTTTCATCAGTTGAATAATCATAATAAAAATAAAAATATTTTGTAATGTTTTTATTTTGATGAAAATAGTTGAAAAACAGTTGAAAACATCTGTACTACATTTATAACCACAACAATTCATTTGTGGTTGACAAAAATATACATGAACAAAGTGAAAATCGAGTCTTTGCTTGTAGATTATTTTGAAACAACCTGAGAGAATCCTTGATAGGGAATGACCAAAGCACATTGCCGCAGGAATTTTTGTGGTCAGATTCCGACGGTCAACTCTTATTCTATATATATATATATGTATATATGTATAAAATGAATATCCGTGTATACTCGCAATAGACTTGTTTAAACACAAGTTTTCAAACTGTCTTTAACCCACAATAATAAAATATAGTATTATAGTTTAAATATAATAAAGATACAACGAAATAAATAGTATTCATTAATTGTTTGAATATTTATTACTGATAATTTACTATCTATGTGACATGCATACAACCCCAAAAAAATCTTAATTATTTATGTATATTTTTTTTTTTTTTTTCATCTAAATACATATATATATATAATAATAGTTAGATATAGGTATAAAGACAAATAGATAAAACAGCCGTTGCCTTGACAAACTAACAGCAACAGCAGTGATGGTGGTTTACAAGAACAAAATTTTGAAAATACCATAGTTGAATGCATATGGCAGTAAATAGAAAAGCGAGTAGATTTCATGTAGAGGAATGAGTATAAAATTATAGTAAAATGTACACGAATTGGCAAGGATTTGAATAACACAGACAAGGATGATAGTATAAAGTATAACTAACTAATTCGATTCTAAACTCTGTTGACCACACACCAGGCAAGAGGCAACTTGGCCGCACTCGGACGCACAGATGCCACTAACCACGCTTAAATTTTCAGGGACCCGTAATTCTAATTACTCATAGACAAGTCGACAATGTTGCAAATATCACAACAGCTGTTTTTGATAGCTTTATCTTGACAAAAGTTTTATATATTATAATTTTTTAATTTTTATTTTTAAAATTATTATTTCAGATATTGGAAAGACGAGATGACGATGGATGTAAGCAAAAATGAAACAAATAAAAATGGATCTATTCAACAAGAATGTGCAGGATGTGGAAAATCAATTGGAGAAAGGTTTATATTTATTATTATTATTATTATATTATTATACTTGACTTGTTTTATATTTTATTTTTATTGTTTATTTTATATTTCTAGATATTTATTAAAAGCACTCGACATGTTTTGGCATGAAGATTGTTTAAAATGTAGTTGCTGTGATTGTAGACTTGGTGAAGTTGGCTCAACTTTATATACTAAAGCAAATTTGATACTTTGTAAACGTGATTACCTCAGGTAAGTCAATAATAAATATATTTATATTACAAGACAATAATAATATGTACATATTATTGTACTAATAAATACTTGAAGATGAAATAATCA
This sequence comes from Lysiphlebus fabarum, assembly GCA_011426435.1. Lineage (NCBI taxonomy): Eukaryota > Metazoa > Arthropoda > Insecta > Hymenoptera > Braconidae > Lysiphlebus > Lysiphlebus fabarum. The sequence continues at coordinate 470,239 of WSYQ01000060.1, forward strand.
AAAATGTTATATAGGTATATTATACGCACATATTGTCTGGGATAAATTAAATTGTTTATTTATCGAATATGTACGGATGATTTACCTTGAATATTCTGTGACTCAAAATTTAAAATAAATTGTGAAATAATAAAATATGTTTATCAATTTTATTTACAGATTATTTGGAAATACTGGTTACTGTGCAGCATGTTCAAAAGTCATACCAGCATTTGAAATGGTCATGAGAGCAAGAGCAAATGTTTATCATCTAGAATGTTTTGCATGTCAACAATGTAATCACAGGTATTCAATATTGTTATCATCATTTTATATTTATATATATGTATATGAGATAGTTTGTAGTTTACTCAACTTTTGACAAGTATAATTGACGGGTAAATTCTCAAGATGAAAGTTTCAAGAAGAAAGGAAATTCACTTGAATTGTATATATCTACTTGACAGACAGCCATATATATACATATACATATTATATATAGGTATACTTGATATGTCAGATGCATACAAAACATGACTATTATTATTTATCACAAATTGATAGAAAAAAAAATAAAAATAAAAAAATTAATCCATAATCTGTGCATATATGTATATTGACAATTAATTTTGTGTGTAATATAAAACTATAACGCGATTAAATAAAAAATACATTTATTATTGAGCAAGCTTGCAAGCAGGCAACCAACAAGATTTTTATCATTCGCGATTTAAGAATTTTTTTTAGTAGTAGTGGTTGACTGTTGTCGTTGATCACGAGGGTGCACACAATTGCAACTAGGAAACGGATATATGTATCTGCATTGGCCACACGCAATTATTTAAAACCTTATACCTATATATACATATATTACTGTTAATTAATATACAACTTTTATTTATACATTCTATTTCAATTTTTTATTTTTTTGTTTCATTATTTGTAATTGAATTTAATATAAAATGTATAACAACATACGCATATAAAAAAAAAAAATAAATATATATATAAATATAAATATAAAGTATAAGGTTTCACAAATAACACAAGGAATACTTACAAAATGAAATAAAAAATTATTATTAAAAAAATGAATCAGAATATAATATAATATAATATAATATAAAATTGAAATGAATTTATAAAAAAATAAAGATATATTTGAATTGCGAATGCATTAAGGGTGCCTGTCGACCATTTGACTTCCGTTGTCCTGAGGGTTAGTTCCGGTTAGGCACGTCACGCAGACCAACATTAATACAATATAAAAAGCAAGACATTTAAATATGCATTGTATTATTATATAATACAGAGATGTGTGATCGCGTCTCTACTTGGTGAGCTACGAGACATTTTTAGTGATTTTCTTTGCTGATAATATTTAAATAATTAAATGCAGTAGTTTTTGTGTAGTATGAGATATATTACCACAAATTTATGTATGTAAATATAAATATACATACATACATATAGGTATATTTATACATATGTATTTTTTTTTCAAATGAAAAATTATTGATGTAGGTATATTTACAATTCGTGATGTAAACTAATGGCTAAATGTGTGTATAACAGTATCGCATTCAAGCGCGAATGCATTCGAACACTGGAGCTTTGGTTGCATTTTCAATGGTGATAATCTATCAACAGTTTTGGATACCGTCATTGATGCAAAAGAGAAAGACAGACAAATAAAATAGAGGGATTCAAATTGAAGTTGCTTTGTCATCGGATAACCTAGACACTCGGCATTGCAAGCTCCGGTTGTGATAGTGAAACACCATCCACCAAAATCAGAGAATCATATGATGCACCCATTATTACTATTCTATATATGTATATATGTATTTATATATAATTCTCAAACTTTACAATACTCTCAATTTTCAGGTATATAAAGTTTACATGCATAACATGCATCGACACATTGACCATCATCATCATCATCATCATCATCATTATCATTCTCTTTACTCTGTATATGTTTCATTTAATACGAATGAATGCAATAGCCATTATAAGCATTTCATCGATTATAAATAAATGGGCATCGAATTACCAAATTAATTGTCTGTCTGTGTGTATATACAATCAATTTCGTAACGAGAAATTTAATACTATTGTCATCATCAATTTTATTTTATTATTTTAAAAATGTCAATTTTTATATATAAACATGTAAAAAATATTTCTAGTCTATCGCAATACATGTATTAATAAAAAATCATGAATTTATACCTATACATATAGCGAAAGATAAAATCATGCATCATGTCATGACAAAATTTGAAGGGACTAGTAATTAGTGATGCACATTAATCATGTACATGTATATATAGAAAAACAAACACAGTATATATGTATATTATAATATGCTATATTGGTATATACAATGAATTTTAAATGCAATAAAAAATGTGGTTAAACATGAAAAGTATATATATATATATATATAATATTAAATTTTTATAAACTACAAACAAAATTGATTTATTTATTGTATATGTATATTATAATTTTTGTAAAAACATTTAAAAATCAAAAGCATAATGTATACACTCAATTATTATTGTTATAATTATATCAATAAAATTTAAGTGCATGCAACTACACAGCTTGACCAAATGATATTTTTAAATTATATATAACATGTATACATATATATATGACTGCAATCTCAAATTTATAATATTAAATTTCCATCATTTATACATATATGACCCTTTATTTATTATTAGCATTATTATACATATATACAGCTATTTTTTTTATTTTCTAATATGATAAATATAAAATAATTTATAGAATATAATTTGTAGATCACACTCGCTTTGATTTTGACCAAACACACGCGTATGTATATATATATATATGTAAATATTATATGGCAAATGGTTATTAGCGATAATAAAATAAGTATATATGTGTACATACTATCCTACCAATACAAATACCCATATGTGATAATAACAACTCTCATGAAAATAGCATTGATTCATAATCGTTGTACCTTGTGTTCCGTCACGTACATTGCACATTAAACATACATATATGTCAATGATGATTACCAATTTAACTAAATTATAGATTCATATATATGCATGTGTGTATGTATAGTATTTAACAATTAATATTATCAACAAATAAACAAAAAATGTGTAAAAGACCTGCAATTGCAGTAGAGACTCAAAATTTGTATATAATATTTATTGTGTAACGTGAGTTTGCATGCAAGCATTCATTATTTATTATTTAGCAAATCAAGCCCACTCGATATTCTGTTTACTCATGAGAAACCATCAACATGCATCCAACAAATATATTTAATTACCATAATAATTATTTAAATATTATTATTAAATGTCAATTTTTAATTTAATTTATTATCTCACATAAATATAGATAGATATACCGATATGTTATATTGACAAGTGTCACAAGTCAGACCTGCACATATTTATTTCAAATAATAAATGAAACAAGCAAACAAGTGACATTCATAAGCTAACAACAATATATGCAATTGTTAACTTTTTTATATATATAAGTATTTATCTAATTGTTATTCTTGTCATATAGCCAAGTGGATGTATATGTTTAAAAACTTTTCTCAACAGTTACTAACTCGTCCACTGCATCAATTTTAACTTAAACTCTCACACCCTGTATTGAGACTACAGAGACTTACCAAAGCATTTTCTTCCACTTAACTTTACAACGATAAAAAAAAAAAAAAAATTTAAGCCAGACGCGTAACAAAGTTATTTTTTACTTTGTTAGTCAATGGTTGTCTTTTTTTGTGACAACACCTTGAATGCCATAGACTTTATTTTATTTTTTATTTTTTCGTTAAAGAAATTATATTTGTAAAGGTTATACGATAACCTACATGACATTAATATTCAAAAAAAAAAAAAAAAAAAAAAACAAACAAACAAACACCCAGACAGATAGACAAATAAATAGACAGAAAGAAAAAGAAAAAATAAAACTTGGTTTTTTAGACAGCTAATCTGATTAAACAGTCTTTTTTTTTTTTTGCTGATGATGATAATGATGATTATTATTATTGAAATGTCAGCAAGTGGGTACTATATAATACTCAACACATATCACAATAATATTTCATGTAAAAGTATATTTATATTTTATATCATTATTATTGTCATATTGCCGGAGGTTAAGTATTATATACAAGTGGGAAATGGCTCTCGATTCTTGAATCGTCGTCCAATCGGGAATGATGCGGAGATCCTTTTCAAAGTCCCAAGGGTGAAATGGCTCATTCCCGCGCACTTATCCACCACGCGAACCATAGATAACCATAGATTAATGGGCTCTCCAACAGACGCTTATATATATATATATAACATATAACCATCTATATAAATGAAGCAACGATATATATATATATATATAGGTATATATAGGTATATGTGTGTTATCTATATATATATAAAAAGTTACAGCCCATACATGCGTATAAATGTATAAATGTATGTATGATTATATATATTTTTTTCTCTCTAATATTTTACTCTACTGATTTATGATTTATTGAGAAATATGGCAGTCTATCTTTTTCATTTTTTTTTTATATTATCATCATCATATGTATAAGACAATATTTGTATTTATGGATGGATTATTATGATTATTATGATTATAGCTGTATGTACTCACAAAATAATAAGCTTGAAAATCGGACCCGGAAAGGATTATAATCAAAGAAGATGAATAAAGCTTTTCGTTTCATCGTCAACGTAGAGTATATATTATGTCCGGTCACATGAACACATAAATTAGTATAGTAGAGAGGTTAAACAATCGGAAGTTAAACAAGCTGCCTTAAACCAGATAACACATATATACCTATATGATGTATACGACTATAGCTTTAGTTGTATATAGTTGCTGTGAATTTTAAAAATAAAAAAAAATTGCATATAATGCAATAAAAATAATGAGAATATATTTATACATATATACATATAGCCCTATAGTATTTATTAGTTTTTAAAGTCTTTGAAAATTTTATAGTATATGTATACCTATAACTTGTTGACCGATCAAGTTTATATTATATTATGAATACTAAAAAAAATAGCGAGTATAATCCTAGTAAGTATATATAAAAGGCTAATCGGGTGTTAGAGAAACCCAACAAAGTTTTGCTAAAGGAAACCTTGACAATGCTTGAGTAAGTTGGCCAATGTATTTTGCCTTCCTGGCTACCTCTATATATATATATATATATATAGGGTCCAAGTTGGATGGTATACTGTATGCTTCAACTTTGGATTTTCTAGAGTTGTTCCTAATATGTAAGATTATACATATAAATATATATAGGTATATATCTACATTGTATAATGTAGAAAGAGACAGATATCAAGTAAAGTTAGGCAAAGAGAAAGGCTCTGTCTAGCTAATGATGGAAACTTGAGTACTAAGTCATACTTAATTCCCCTACAGCGACCACTCGGCCGTTCCCAAAACGACAATACTCTTATTTCTTGCTATATATATATACATACATATTATAATGATATAATATTTTCTTATACAATTATATGTATACATCAGCAAAAAACAATTAATGAAATTCATATATATGAAAATTTATTGGAAGCTATTTTTTTTCTTTAGCTATATAGAAAACTTTTATGTCTGACTAAACTCGCTTTATACTACTGCGTTATTACAACTAATTCCTTTCTCGCAATATCTTCAATGTGATCATTAATATTGCTTTATACAAACAATATCAGCATTACAATGACAATGTTTTTTGTCTTTTTTTTTTTTTTTTATTTTTGCTGATGTATAATATTGCTTCTATTTATATGATGTATATATCATGATTGTTATATTTTATGATGAAATAGAAGGAAAAATAAATCAAATTTAAATTAACGTAATATGGTTTTGTTTATTTCATTTGTATTGTATATATAAAGTCTACAGTTATATATATATATATATAGGATCTATGTAAAATAAAGTTAAACAAAGTTGAGAGAGATGGAAAACGACATTTTAAATGCTTTCATGACATTTAGATAACAAACGTCAAGTGTCATGTAGAGAAGTAAATCTGTCTCTGAAAGCAAAAGGTATATATCTATCTATATGAAGAGTACAATATGTATTAAAGTTTGTTGGCATCACTCGACGTATTCTCAACCCCAAAACTTTACTACTGATCGAATTAACGCGCCACGCTTGCCCCCTTGACAGTTTGAATTAATTAACAATTTCAAACCACCGTTATCATCAAAAACGCGCCTTCAATTTTATATCATCAAATATAATACTTGCTTATTTTATATTATTTTTAATTTATACATATATGTATATATATATATATCTACTGATTATTTTCACTATTATTATTTTTATAAAAATAGATATATACATATACCTATATAAAATAAAATAAAATAGAATATAATAGAATAGAATAACTGATTGACAATGATAAATGCATACATTAATAAATAACAAGTTGCAATGTCACTCAAAATTAAAATAATATGAGAATATACTTATAAAAGAGAAGAAAATTGGTTAAAGTCTGGCTCCATTAACTTAACACTTAGTGCCTTTATGAAGGGGTAGATCTGATTAGGGCCCTGAGAGTTGTTGCTAAACACGTTAGACATTGCACAACACTTACAAGGATGCACAGCATTACAAAAAGTAAAAGTTTCTTTATAGTTTGATTTAGATCACATACATCTTTATCTCTCTCTATCTATCTATCTATCTATCTTATGTTTTTGAACATTTACCTAATGCAAATTGAGTACATAAGCGCCACCAACAACTACCATCACTCTGGCATCTTTACTCACTCACTCACTCACTCACTCCAACAAAATTCTTCTCATCCCAGAGGAATTTCTGATCGAAATTTATTCGAAGCAAACCCCAACCTTTACCACGCCATTCCTTCCTTGTATATTTTACAACGACAATGCCGCACATAGCTATATATACAAGTTTGTACAATACATATATATATATATAACTTGAATGTCATTTGGGGTCTCGTATTTGTTCACGTCACGCCATATCAAAAATCTTTCATACAAACAACCACGCATCCATGTATATCTTATTATTAGAATCATCTTTTTTTTTTTTTTCATTGACTTTCAGCAAGGTTTATATGCATATAATAAACATCAAAGTACCAAAACTACTTGTTGTGCAGTGATAGCCTGTAATGACTTGAGCATTTATAGATATTTTTTTAAAAATATAAATATTTATATCTTTTGATATTTGACAAACACATTTACATGGCATTATTATAATGTTGATGATGATTTTTCTTCTTTTATGGAATTTACAATTTTCAACAATGTTGTCATATACCTATACAAAAACATTGATTTCACAATGGCAGAAAAAAAAAAATAAAAAACATTGAACGATAGGGGTGTACTTATCGTGTAACACACAACGAGACTACCCCATTTATTTTTATGGATGCCCGATATGGTGTGGCACAGCTAGCTCTTATTTTCAGTGTATTTAATGTACCTACATATATACCTACAAATATATAGGTATTTTTTTTATTTAAAATTAAACAAAAAATAAATAAAATCAAAAATTCTTTCCATTATTATTTAATATGTAAAAAAAATTTAGTTTCTTTTGTTTTTTCAATATTTTTTTATATGGTACTTGAGAATATTTGATTTGAAATTTTGGTGTGTAATATTGTGAAAAAAAATAAAATAAAATAAAAAATCACGTTTACATTAACATAAGCATGGGTATAAACCACTCGACAGGGAATACTCAAGTAAAATCGCCGACGTGGCGAGAGGTAGCACAGCTTGAATAACCAATATATTTTTTTTTTTCTGTCAATAAATAATATAGGAGGTAGCAGCTATATACATTCCGTCAATGTAATTTACAAATTTTAATTTTTTATTTTGTTAAATTTTAATATATAAAAATAAAAATTTATTGTAATTGTTTATTTATCAATTTATTAATTTATTTGTGAATAAAAATTTATCAAAATTAATTAAAAAAATCAATATTATTATTATAAATGGTAAATTTACAATGATCAATATATATTCAATCATTTATATTTTATATATTTTATATTTTTATGGTAAATGTATATACCTATATTAAAATTCGTTCAAGAGTTGATAAATTTATTCACGTATATATATATATATGGATCCATATAATAATTGTGAAAAATAGGGTGAAAAAAAAATAAAATTAAGTAAATTGCTATCACATGATGACGGTAGATAAAAAAGACGAATGACTGATGTACTAGAGACACTTGAAGAATTTCAAATGATGCTTTAAAACGATTTTTGAATCCCAGACATTTTTACTGTTCCATTTACTGTTTTTTGGTCCATTTGACGTGCATATTTTTGACAATACATGTATACGTTTTGAATATGAAGAAAAATAAAAAATATAAAAGTGGTAAAATATCAGCTTTTAAAAGCACCAATAAAAAGAAAACGTGAAAACTGGTTATATAATAAAAAAAAAGAAATACAAGTGTATAAAGCAAAGACTATGAGATTTTCTTGCTTGGGAAATTTTTTTTTTTTTATATATCAGCGACAGTTGGGACTATATGTATACCTATATGTAAAGCTTCATCTCCCTACAATTCTACTTATATGCGTTGTTTGACAATAATGCAAACAAGGCACGTTTTTATTATTTATCCTATCAAAGTCCAATGGTTTTTTTTTTTTTTTTTTTTTTTCATTTTTATGAAATGATATTTTCTACACGATATTTGATGATTGCTAAAATCTTGCTGTATGTACTATTATTATTATTATTATTTATTTTTTCAGATTTTGTGTTGGGGATAGATTTTACTTGTGTGAAAACAAGATACTTTGTGAATATGATTATGAAGAAAGGCTGGTATTTGCAAACATGGCACTTCATCCACCACCAACAGCAACACTGGCGCACATCAAGCGTCAGGTAACACATCTCCAAGCTCATCAGGTGAGCACCCGGAATAATCTTGGTATATGCCCTCTGAGTATATTTAAAGTCCTTTTGATTCCTTGTCAATTTATAATCATATACACATATACACTGTCATGATGATAATGTAACTATCTTATAGACAAAACCAAGTGGTCCAAATACCTATGCATATACGCGTATCTTCCTTAGCTACCTCTTTCTTATTATCCTTCTTGCCTATATTATACATATATATATATATATACAAGCTTGTCTATTTAAACAACAACAACAACAACAAAAAAGAAAGTAAGCCTTCTTCAGATGACTATGAGACAAGCAGATTCCTTTATAACCCTATCCATCACCATCATTTTCACCACCATTACCACCACAAGTCTTAGATGAAGAATATCGGGTATCTCAATTAATTAAACACAATTTAGTTACAAACATGACACATGTATACATATATATATATATATATAAAATTTAAAATATAATATTAAATAATTAAATTGAGCTATGCCAGAGGGCTCAACCCTGATTAGTCCGAGCGCCAAATAATATTATTTTATTTTATTTTTATATTTTTTTTATTAAATTGAGTAGCAAATAATAATAATAATAATAATATAATTAAAGTTGTAGTATGTGTAGATTATGTGATAATCAAGGATATAGGCCGATATATGGTTGGTTGGTTGGTTGGTTGGTTGGTTTCCTTTGGGAGATTTAGCCATATATACATTAAGTGTGTTTGAGACATTATATGTACTATGTTGGTAGGTAGGTAGGTAGGTAGGTAATTTTAAGGGTTAGTTTGTTACTTGTTTTAAAGCTTTGATACAATATATATATTTGTATGCATTGAGAATATAACGAGCTTGATTATATACATATCTACTACTACTACAACTACCACTACTTATAATATGTAAATTTAACGAGTTTCTTTATCTAAATTTCTTATCATTTTACCTACATTATTTTATTTTATTTTTTTTTTAAATTAATAATAATAACAATAATAATAATATTTGTTTCAACAAAAAAAGTCTCAACTCACATGATTAATAATTGACGCTGTATAATTGTTGAAAATATAAATATTCATGAATCGTTGGTGGTAAATAAATTAAACTACAGTGAGATTAAATAAGTATATACTGTGAATATAATATAAATGAATATAATAAATGACTCGTCAACTGTTAATACCTTGCCAGAATAAATTTTCAAAGGATCTATTATTTTTAAGCCTCTAAAATATATTTGTCTCAAGCATTGTCACAACTCTTTATCAATCTCGTAATTTAGTTTTTTTTTTTTTTTCAATATACATAATATGTTTAATATAAAACTATTTAAAAATAAAAAAAAATTAAAATCAATTAGGGACTTGTGTTACGAGATGATTGTACCAATTTATTTATTTATTTATTTATTTTCAAGTTGAAATTAAATAATACAAAATAAGTGAAAGATGATGTTGATGCTTGTGGAAGAAAAGATTAAGTTGCTAAAGTCTGTTGAAAACAATACAATTTGTTAGTTTTCTAGTATATATAGATATATATATATATATGTGTAAAAACATAGGGTGCAGATGATGGCATAATACTTTGTTAGCACCGTCACGCCGACAATTTGTACTGGGGTCGTACCTTTTTCTACTGATTGCCTGAGAACAGACAGCTGTCTTAATCTTTTCTCATCCAAATACCAAACGAATCATTTACACTCTAGTATTTTTTATACAGTTATTTAGTTGAATAAATAAATAAATAATTATTAACCTATAAATAGTTTTATGTATATTATTTTGTTGTTTTTTTTTTCATATATAAAACATTATACATGCATGAACAATTAAACATGTACATGAAACTCAAAGTTGTAAGTTTTGTAACAAAATTTATAATCTCACGTAAGCTTTCAAGCTGGCCTTTCCCATACACAATAATACTTTGCTACACCTATATATGTATATATGCATATTTCTTCTGATGTAAATTATTATTATTGTTATTATTATTATTATTATATAATACAGGGCAGTACAGAGTTTAAGACTTTTGAAATTTCAGCCATGTTGCTTGCTCAATAATAAGCTCGTTAGGTCTTTTAAAGCCACGCAAACAAACGATATAAAATATATTAAACAGTATACAAATTGAGAGTGCATAATCTAGAAAACTGTATATATATATATATATATATATATATATTATATTATATATTATATTATATATTATAAAAAGAGAATAAGAGGAAGCTGGTTGCATTGATCCTCTTAAATTTTCATGTAACTCTTGGCTGGGCATTAGCATATTATCTCGTCCCGTCACCAAATCTACTTGCTTCCCTTCTTATATACAGTATACAGCAAGTATTCGCAAAGGACTTTGCAGACACTTGAGAGTTTGTTTTAAAACTCAGATAATCGTTTCAAGTTATACTTTTATTCTACTTTTACTCTACTCTACTCTCTACTCTATATATTTCTATATATATGCATGATTATATTGTTATTAATAATAATTTAAATTATTGATGATGATGATGATGATGAAAGATATAATATAATATGAGTTTGCGAATAAATAAGACATTAATCGGGACTTGGTGGTGGGATTTTGAGAGAATAAAGCAGTTTGTAACCCATGCCAAAGAAAGATTAAGTAACGAGGATTAAACTAAGAGAGAGAAAATTATAAGGTGATATAAAAGCTTTGTTGAAAATCGCGTGTCATTTGTCCGTTGATCTCCCCACGACTGGGAATAAGCCAGGTGTATATTTTCTTAGCTACCTCAGCTTTTCTTTGGTGTAAAAATTAGCACCACCATGTGCAATATAGATAAAAGATGTATAAAAAAAAATAAAATAAATATGGTATATAGTAGACTCGTGTTAGTTTCAGTGATTAACTGAACAGTACTAACGAGCCTCACTAGACTACTGCTTTCATTTCTGATATATATTTATAAATGGCACTTGGGTTTTTGTTGAAATATATTTATTTATAACAGTATAGGCTTTATTTTGAAATATACCCATGTATACAAATTTTACCACGAAAAAGTACCTATAATAAATTTTTTTTATTTTTTCTTGTTCATAATTTATTGCGAGAAAACTGGTCTTAGTATAATATAATCGAGAGTAATTAGGTCATAAATAATTATGATAAAAAGTTGTATAGCGGTTTATTTGAATCCTTAAATCTCAGTGAACCCTTTTTTCCCTTTTTTCCCTTTTTTTATTTTAACACTTTCACAATTATTCTTGCACTCATACCCTGCACTATCTTTTCGCACGTTTTCAGTCCGCGTGTAATTAAGAAATCTCCGAGAGAAAAAATAAAAAAAATAAAAAAAGACTAACTATATTATACTCTGCTAAATTAAGTCTCTATGACTTATTTGACTTATATAAATATACCTATATATATATTTCAAGTACCCCAACAAAATGTCCAAATAAAATATATAGCAAGTTTGATTTTTAAAAAACAGTTTTCACACCCTTTTTTAAAACTATAGATTTATTATTATTCTTATATATATATATATATATATATATATATATATATATATATAAGAGCTTTTGGTTGAGCTTTCAGACTCGTTAAGTGAGATAATCGAGAGTGAATATTCCAAAATTTAAGATGGAAAACTTGAGTATAAACTAAAATACTCATTGGAACAGAGCAAAAGAGCGCAAGAAGGATTCTGATTGCAAATTTTAAGCTTGTTTAATTTAACACCTTGGCCGTGTAAGGCCCTACAAACCAACTATATACATATTGTATAAGAAGAAGAAGACTGCAGTAGAAAGTTTCAAGTTTTCATCGGATTTGACTATATATAGAGACATTTGCTAAATTTTCCATCTTTTATTTTTCCTAAAACTGTATTGCTCTTTTATGCGAAATTCTGTCTCACCTACATAATTTTAATGCTGCTGCTGCTATACAATATAAATATGGCTTCGAAGATTGAAAAGCACGCGAGTCAAATTTAAATATATAATATATATATACATATACATATATACACTGTACTCTATTTACTTGTAAAAACTAAAGTTTCTTCGACCTTTTTTTTCCACACATAGGCACCAACACTGATCATTTTATATAATTGATATTATCATTATTATTATTATTATTCTTATGAGAAAAAAAATAAATAATAATAGTAATAATAAAAACAACAATAGGTATATATGTACATAACATAATGTAAATTTTATTGTTTTATTTGTTTTTAGCATACGATGGGATCTACAACATTGAGACAATCAAATGGTGACTCAGGGCATAACCACAATAATGGTTATCCACCACCGCCACCACCACCACCTCCACCACCACCATCAGTAACATCAGCATCACAATCAGTACCATCAGCAACTGCCGCTACCAACAACATCAACCATAACACTTTAAATCCCATGAATAATTTAAATGGCATAAATGCACAAGCATCATACGAAACAAAATGACACACAAAGTAAATGTCTTTAGTTTTTTTTATTGATTATTGCATTAGATTTTCATTTTTATATCTATTTTATAATTTATTATTATCATTATTATTATTATTATTATTATTATTATTATTATTAATATTATTATTTTATGGTATATTGAAAAAAATAAAATAAAATATATATAGGTAGTTACAATAAAATCTGCCAAAATAACTTGATATAAATGTAATAATAATAACTATAAATTATTATTCATCATCATTTCATATTATAAAAAATATATATGTAGATGTAATATAATAATAATAATAATAATAATAATGTCATGTGCAATATACTTGTATATCTTATATCAAAATTGGTTAGTTTTTTTGTTATGTATAAAAAATAAAATAATAAAAAATAAAAGTTTTCTTGTATTGCTATCGATAATAATAAATAACATAAGAAAATTTGTAGACTTGTGCATATATATATATAGATAGACATCAAAAAAAAAAAAAAAAAAACTTGCTGCAAGCTAAAATAATCAGTTGAGAATAGTAATATAAAACATAAAAATAATGCTATATATCTGTCTATTTATCTATCTATCTAGAAAATGATAGAAAAAAAAAAAAAAAAAAAAAAAATAGAGGGAGAAAGAGAGACAAATAAATAAAAAAGAAAAAGAAAAAGAAAAAGAGTACAACCTCGAGGGTATAATACGTTAAGGGTGACTTAGCATCGTTTCAACTTTGAATCTCAGTAGAGGCCAGATTGATGCGGCCAACTTTTGCCTTGCCTTATTTGCGAGTCAGATAACGAGGCTGAGTTATGCTTAAAGTTTTTTAAAAGAGGGGGTTAAACTAAAAGAAGAATGCCATATATTATTAAATGCTTTATTTTTACCGTGATCAAGTGCCACATACGTTTTTTGTTTCTTTCTCAAAAATATTTGTCTACGTATGAATTATATTTTTTTGTATATATAATTTCTTTAATAATATATTAGCTATTAATTGGATGTCATATATTATCAATAATAAATAATTGTCACAAGGTGCTTTTACTCTATCATAATATATAGGTATATGTATATGTATAGTATATTATTATTTTTTCTAAATTAATTTATTATTATATATATATACATATTGTTATATATGATTATTGAAAATATTATTTATATTTAGTTATATAAATTTGTAGATATATATACATGTATGTATACTTATTATTAAAAAATTGAAAAAAAAAAAATTGTTTTGTAAAAGTGCACAGTTTAAAATAATTAATAATAATAATAATAATAATATAAAATAAATGACAAGTTGATTTTGTAAAAATTATTTTATATAGATATACCTACTTATTTATATTCATATATGTATATACCTTTTTTACACAACTTGTCGTCGCCTTATTTCTGTTCAAATATTTAAAGTTACTATACGTGATTGGCTAGCACAAAATTCACCTCAATAATTTACCAATCATAACACGCTTGTGTTGTCCCTTTGTGTTTTACACACTAAATTTTACATTTTACTCGATTTTTTTATTTTCCAAATGCAATAGCCCGAATAAATTCTATTGTGTATTCAAGAGAGAAGAGAACGTGTCTATCGTATATATATATATGTATGTCGATATATAAGCTACAATACCTCTATCATATACTATATTAGGTATATACATGTATAGTCTAAAAATATAGCCAATAACTATAAC
Source organism: Lysiphlebus fabarum (assembly GCA_011426435.1). NCBI lineage: Eukaryota > Metazoa > Arthropoda > Insecta > Hymenoptera > Braconidae > Lysiphlebus > Lysiphlebus fabarum. Next base: position 485,417 of record WSYQ01000060.1, read on the forward strand.
CAAATAGAGGTAGCTAAGAAATTTAAAAAAATATACCTACATATACACAAAAATGACATACGTATTTATCAAGCTGATGAATGAAATTTCAATGGACGCAAGAATAATGAAGAAGAAAAAAATAATAAAAATAAAAATAAAAAAAGGAAAGAGGCATGATAAACGACTGGTATTCAATGTAAATTGGCAATTTTTCCCAGGCAACATTTACCCACCCGTCGGTAATCATCAGCAATTAGTGAAGCCATACCCTTTACTCTTTTTTTCTCTTATTTTTAGCCAACACATTTATAATATTATATATATATATACGCATATAGCTCTGATACTGGTTACTGTGTATAATAGCTCAAATAAATGTTATTTATGGGGTACGATTACTCGCACGGGTGTGGCCAACTCATACCAAGATTCCAAGACCGCTACTATTATTTTATAATTTATAATTTATAATTGAAATTATAATTATATAATACTTGATCATTCTGTACAGCCATAAAACTCGACCATTCTTTAAATTCTTATCATATACAATATAATATAATCATATTTAATACTACATTTAGCATGATAAAAATTTATGAAAATATTAAAAAAATAAAAGACCTGGTCCAGTCAGTCATTAATTATTAAAAAAGTAAAAATTGTTTTTATACATATATATATATATATATATATATAGAATTTATTTACGGAAATATGCGCATGGACTGAAATAATATCCGGCTGGCTGATGCGTGTCCTTTGCACTTGAAAAAATATATTTTAAAATATAAAAAAATAAATTAAAAAGGTAAAAAGTTGACCCCTGGGAGTATGGTAGTACTGCAATGTATATACAAAAACACACAATTGTATAATAATATAGAAAAAGTTGAGATGACTTGGTTGTCAACTGCCTGGGGCAGTTTCATGTGAAAATATAAAAAATAAAATATATAAAGTTTTCACATATTTTTTGTTTCCATAATTCTTATAAAAATATTTTTATAATTCTGATGCTATATATATATATATAGGTATATATCGCATATTGCAATGCTCCCCTTGAAAATATTATATTATTATAATTTTTTTATTTTTATTTTAATGTTAAATTCAAGTGGTGTGGAGGCCACGCAAAGTGTGATTTAAATGCCCGTAAAATGAACGTTAAAACAACAATACTTTTTAATGCTTCAGTCTTGATTATTCAATGGACTTTATTAAAAATTTTCACGATATTTTATTTTCCTTTTTTTTCATATTTATATTAATATATAATATACTTTTTCTTAGCACAATATTCAAACAATATAAAAGTTGACTTGATATAAATAAAATAAGTGAGTTAACTTTGTTGAAATTTTAGCATATATAGCATATGATATGTATTTCGACAAGGCATCCCAACCATCTTTTCATATCGCTTTCTTCAATAAATCTTTTCATCTTTGAGTCTATAAATTCCAGCTGGACATTTATTTTTATTTATGCTTCGATAAACATTACACAATTTGCAATGTTAAATTTTATTTTTTAAATAAATATTTTTATTTGACAAAATTGAGAGGTATTGTAAATATATTCCTATATACAAAATATCGAGGGGCTATTCACGACCAGATAAACTGACACCACTAAAATACTTTGTAGAAAATATAAAAATTAATATATACAGGACAACACATTGAAAAGTACAAGTGAGGACTGAGTGTTGTCCTGAATTCCATTTAAAATGTGAAATAATTAATTCAAACAGGACAACACACTGAAAAGTACAAGTGGAGGCTCAGTGTTGTCCTAAAATTTATTTAAAATATAAAAAATTATTCAAAACAAGGACCCTCAAAGGTATAAGTGGAGACACAGTGTTTCCTTAAAATTTATTTAAAATATTAAAAAATTGATTCAAACAGGACAACACACTGAAAAGTACAAGTGAGGACTGAGTGTTGTCCTGAGTTTCATTTGAAATGTGAAATAATTGATTCAAACAGGACAACACACTGAAAAGTACAAGTGAAGGCTCAGTGTTGTCCTAAAATTTATTTAAAATATGAAAAATTAATTTAAACAGGACAACACTCTGAAAAATACAAGTGGAGGCTCAGTGTTGTCCTAAAATTTATTTAAAATATAAAAAATTAATTCAAACAGGACAACACACTAAAAAGTATAAGTGGAGGCTCAATGTTTCCTTAAAATTTAATTAAAATATAAAAAATTATTCAAAACAAGGAAACACCCTCAAAGGTATAAGTGGAGACACAGTGTTTCCTTAAAATTTTTTTAAAATATTAAAAAATTGATTTAAACAGGGCAACACACTAAAAAGTATAAGTGGAGGCTCAGTGTTGTCCTGAATTCCATTTAAAATATGAAATAATTGATTCAAACAGGACAACACACTGAAAAGTACAAGTGGAGGCTCAGTGTTGTCCTGAATTCCATTTAAAATGTGAAATAATTGATTTAAACAGGACAACACACTGAAAAGTACAAGTGGAGGCTCAGTGTTGTCCTAAAATTTATTTAAAATGTGAAATAATTGATTTAAACAGGACAACACTCTGAAAAGTACAAGTGGAGGCTCAGTGTTGTCCTGAATTTCATTAAAAATATAGAAAAAATTAATTTTCATTTATTTATAATCCTCAATTGAATATATATAATGACTAGACTTCACTTCTACTACACTTACGAATAGCTCCTCGCAAAATATAATTAAAAACACTATATATTTACCTTATATGTTTTACACTTGTAAATATAATTATATATAAAAAACTTTTCCTCATTCCATCTACCACGAATACTCTAATTTGATTTTGCGGTTGTTTTCTTCAATTCTCTTTGTTTTATTTCTATTTTTTATCCTCAACTTATAGAGAAACAACCACCGAATCAGATCTAGTCATATCACAAAGTATCAAGTAAATACATATACTGTATAACTAAATTGTGACATTTTACTTTCCCGACCTGCAATTGCCAAACGCATTGTCTTTTCGTCTTTTCATTCAAATTACCAAGTACATATATACACCTACTTTTTCAAGCAGACGACGACAGCTTATACTTTGCTATATATATATATACCTATACATACAACTCTCTCATCTCGTTTTTATCTATATATATATTGTAATTAGTATATAAATTAATCAAAAAACAATAAAACAAAAAAAGAGTTAATTTCATTGTCGAAAGTTTAAGTCTCATGGGCATTCTTGTGTGTTTGTTTGTTTGTTTGTATGTTTGTATGTGGATAAATAATACAAGTATAGAAAATTTAAGCATCATGCAATCGTGTTCTGAATGCGATATTCTATTCCGCAAATGGGGCGTTTCGAGGTTGACTCGGAACAAAAGATGTAATAATTTTAGTGAATCCTTTTTTATATACATTATTGGTCTATATATATATAGTCTTGCTTTACTCACCACTATCACCATCAGCAGCCCCAGTATACCATAGTTCCTTTGGGAACTGTAAAAAAAAAAAAACCAACTTATAAATGCAATATAGGTATATATATATATACATAGATATAATATTATAAATTTAATTATAATTATTTTCTAAATTGTTAATTGTATTGTATTTGTTTGATATTTTTTTAGTCGCATGTGAAATCGCATGTACTTACAAGCAAGCAAATGAAAAATATAAAAAAAAAAAAAAAAAAAAAATCATCATCAAGTCTATATATATTATATATATATTGTTAAAGTATAGCATTATAACAGAATCGTTAATGTAAGAAAGTTCAAGGCACTGTTATTGCCAATGTTTCCCCCGCGACTTTGCACCTAAAACTTAAACTTTTACGCGCCAATTCGAATTAAGAATTTATGGTAACTGCTTGGGCTTTTACTTTTTACTTTTTACTTTGAAAAATGTCTTAATAATACAAGTTTTTATAACTAGCACATTTTCACATAGCTTTTTAACTTGATAAATTATTATTATTATTAATACTTATTTATATTTATTTATTTAAAAACTATATATAATAATATTGATTTAATATTTTAATTTTTTTTTTTTTTTTTATAAATTCATAGTAATAAAATTTGTGATATAGGTATATATGCGTATTAATTAAAAATGTAAAAAAAATAAAATAAAATAATCACCAAGCGAGTAAGATGAATTAAACTCCAAGACGCTGAGATAATCTTAAAATCTACACCCTCGTTTTTGTAACCCTTTTGTTCGTATTATTATACAGTATATACAGTAGATATAGCTATAATATGGGTATATATATTATATATATATATAGTAATGCAATAATCGAGCTACTCGCGGTTTGATCCTCGTGGGAGTCGTTTTGTCTGGCAAACGAGAGACTCAAAAGAACCAAACGAGCCCAACGAAAAGTTTAACGAGCTGACTGTAGGGAAAAAAAAGTATCATTTCTTTTTTTTTTTTTTTTTTTTTTTTTTTTATTATTATTTTTTTTTTCAACTCCTCATAGAGCTACTAAGATTTTTTATTTTTTTCTCTCTCTCTCACAAACTAAAAGACATTTGCAAATTCCCATAAATAAATTAAATTTAACAAAAAAATGTATATTTATATACTCGTAATGTCTGATGAGTAGATTGTTGTTCATCAATAATAATAATAATAATAATGAAATAGATATATATGAAAAAAATATAAAAGAAAATGTAGAGTTTATTTGGGCTTCAGGTGATAATGTCGAGTGCCGTGTAAATATATAGGTACTATACGACATATAATGAGGTCTTGCTATATACCTATATATATATATCTTTATCATCATCATCATCAAAAATAATATGGTCTTTTGAATATATTATAAGTGCCCACCGGGTATGGTGGCTAATAATAAATCAACACTCGTTAGTACAAGTACAAGTACAAGTACAAGTACATATTATATATATATATATATATATTACATTTTTTTATATATATAAAGAAAAAAACTATATGATCTTGGCAAGTCTTGTCAACTACTCACACCCTTGGTGTCATCAGCCAAGCCATCCTTGGCTAAACTTGACAATTATCATCTCGAGTTAACACTTCAGACTTTTTCTCATTTCTAGACTCTCTATATACTTATACATATTTATATATTTTTTATTTTTATTTATCTATCTTTTATTTGCATTACCTATTCATCTTTCTTAATTGCCCCAAAGCTGTATACATAAAAATATATATATTTATTTATTAATAATTCACGCATGTAATAATATTTACTCGACAAATTTTTTTAAATAAATTGTTGTATAATAATAAAAACAATTTTCTGTCTTGAGAAAAAAAATTCAAATATGATAGAATAAAAATTTTTCCTGTTTTACTGATAATCGATTATATCGGTAAAGTAAAAAGTTGAATGGCTTGTTGGCCATTTTTATTTTTTTAATTTAAAATTTTAAAAAACAAAATATATAATAAAAGACACTCACTTTTATTTATTTATATTTATTCATAATTTTTAATATTATAATGATGATGATGATTTTTTTTTTTTTTTTTTTTTTTTTAATTTAAAACATTTGAAATAATAATATTAACGATAATAAAATTTCAGTTTGTAAAATACATTTAAATTTTATATTTATGTAAGTATTAAATACATAAATATAGTCAATTAATTAATAATTATGATAAAAAATAATGCAGGTAAAAATTTTAAATATCCAAAATAAAACTATATTATTAATTTTTATTTTATTTTATATTAATTTATATTATTTAAAAAAAGCAAGGATTATGGAAAAAAAATAATAAAAAAAAATTATCATCACCCAGACAATTATTATTCAATAAATCAAAAAAATATTTATTCACTTCTAATTTAAATAATCATCATTGTTTATCATTATCAAAATATAAAAGTGATGAAAATTTCAACTCTTCAAGTAATAAATTTGATGAAAAAAAAATAATTAAAAAACAATTATCTGATAGTGAAAATTTAGAAAAATTATTAAACAGTGATTATTTATATTTTGAATCATTATTTAATGTTAAAAGAATCATTCATATATCAAAAAAAAATTTATTAAATTATTATCAAAATAATAAATTAGAAGAAAAATCTTGTCAAACAGCTGTACCAGAACCAATAAAATTACAATTGGTAATTATTATTATTATTATTATATACGATAAGAAATTTTAATTATCATCATTTTTTAATAGAAATTATTGTATGAAAAAAAAGATAAATACAACTTTGATAATAAATTTAACGAATTAAACAATTTGTATGATACATTGAGTTTAATTGAAAAAATGGATGAACCATCAACAACACCAGAAAATAATGATGATAATGTCGATATAAAACAAATGGATGATGATCCAGATAATATAGTAACAGAATTAGATGATAATAATGATAATATTAAACCAAAAGAAATTATTAATTCACAAGAAATACCAGTAATAATTGAGAATAAAAATGATGATGATGATGATAAAGCAAAAGATCTTGTTCAACAACTTGATGAAGGTTTGATAAACAAAATTTTAATATTTAATTATTATTTTATATATTTAATAATAATAATAACAATATGTATCTGTTTTATTAATAAAATTAGCATCAAATTATCACAATGATTCAATTAAAAGTCAAATTCCAATGCATGATGCAGCTGTATTGAGTGAAATGAAAGAAGCATATGAACGATGCAAAATTATTCAAGCTGATATTAAAATATTAAATGAAGAATTAAATGCTCTACGTGATGTTTGTTATATAAATAAAATATTATTATTATATTTATTGTTAATAATAATTATGATAAAATTAATATATTTATTTTATTTTTTTATTTTTTTTTTTTTGTATTTTTTATTTTAGAAAAATAATATAACAAATGATGATAAAAAATTAATTGAAAAAAAAGGTACAATAGTTATGGAAAGAATGAAAGAATTAGAAGAATTGACAATTAAATTTGAATATTTTTTGGGTTTATCTGATTCAACAAGTGATAATTTAGAAAAAATAATTGGACTATATTCTCATTCACCTGATGAGGTATTAATATTTATAAATTTATAAATAGATATATATATATATATTTATAAATTAATTTAATAAAAATTAATAATTAAAGGTAAATGATGAAGAAAATAAAAATATATTAGATATACCAGTGCAGCCAGAATATCCAGAAGACAGGTACCATATTAAATTGCACTTTTTATTTTTTTTAATAATAATATATTTTTAAATTAGTTTACCCAGAATAATTATTTGTGGTAATACTGATGAAGAAATTCCAAGAATTGTTGTTGCTGACAGTTATCAACGAATTAATAATAATAATAATAAATCATATGATAATGAGAATGGAAATGAAAATAATATTATTGTTGGATTAACAAAAACTTTAAATAGACAAGAACAAGACATTTCTGATAAATTTATGTGAGTCATTATTATTATTATTATTATTATTATTATTTTGTCAATAATTGACAATCGAAATTTTATATTTATATTTATATATAAAAACAAAATAATATCATATAGGATATTCTGTCAAATACAAAATTTATATATTATTTTATTTTATTTTTTTTTTTTTCACCAACAAGATATGAAAAATTAGAAAAATCCCTTCAAGATAAAAATGATACAATAGAAAATTTACAACGAAAAATATGTAGTCTTGAAGAAAGAATAAAAATTGTAGCTAAAGAAAAAGCTGAATTAAATTGTCAATTAAAAAAAAAAAAAATTGATTGTCCATTTGTAAATTTAAATTCATCACGTCGTAAATTGACAGAGTCATGCAAATGTACACATCAAAAAAGTAAATTTATTTTATTATTAATTAATTTTTTTCAAGTGTTAACATAAAATTATATGTTATTTTTGTATATAAAAATTAGATTTTGAAAGACAAAAAGGTGGAGGTTCACGAGATTTACTTTGGTCTAACAAAAATAATAATAAAAATAATAATAATAATATGAATTCTTCATCATATGGTGCTTGTCCTGCTGAAATTAAAAACAAATTAAATAATCATGAAACCAATACAAAACAACTGGTAATAATATTATCAACAATAATAAATTAATTTAAATTTAAAAAATATATAAATAAATAATATTAATTAAAATTTTTACTTGATTTTTACTATATTAAAGGAAAATCAATTAGGAACAATGGAATCAGAAGTTCAACATATGAAAATGGAACTAGCTAATGTTCAAAGAGAAAGACAACAATTGGAACAACAAAGAAAATTATTAAATTGTTCAGCACCATGTGCACCATGTCCTTGTGGTCCAAATTCAAATATTTCATTACAAAATAATGATGTACCAATATCTCAGACATTTGTTAGTTAATATTTTTGTTTTTTGTTTAATTATTATCATCAATTATTAAAATATATATTTTACAGAATTTAAATGATTGTTCACAACAACAACTTTGTGATATACGAGAAAAATATTCTCGTCTTCAAGAAGATTATAGAAATAAATTATGTGAAGTATCTTGTCTTCGTCGTGATGCTGAAAAACTCAAAAATGAAACACGTCAAGCTATTAATGACAAAGAAATAATTGTTAATCAATTAACAGATGTTCAAAATAAATTAAAATCTTATGAAAATGATAAAAAAAAATATGGTAACAAAAGAGAACAAGGAATTGAACAAGAACAAGCATTAATTGTTGCTAAACATAGATACAGAGAAGTTCAAGATGAACTGGAAGAATTAAAATCTCATATGCAAGATCAATCTAATCAATTGGAAGACTATCGTAATAAATATCTTGAGGTAATTATATTATTATTTATTTATTTTATTTTATTTTATTTTATTAATAAAATAATTTAAATTAAAAAGGCTCAAGAACAAGTTGAAGAACAAAAAAGATTATTGGATTTAATGGAATTGGATAATGCTAGAATGAATGAAAATGTTGATCTTGAAATTGGTCGTATAAAGGTTTAATTTAATTAATTAATTAATTAATTACATCAATATACTTATATTATTTTTATATTGATATTATTTTTATTAAATATAGAGTCAATTTCAAGATAAATTATCAGAGTTGGCACTACTTCCTGATCTTCTTAGACAAACTCAATTACAACTTCAAGAAAGTCAAAAACAACGAATGATGGCTGAACATAATTGTGAAAATTTAACAAAAGAATTAACAAATTATAAAGATAAATATGAACAAATTAATATTGAATTTAAAATTCTCAAAGATGAATATGAAATATTAAATGGTAATAAAGATTTTGGTAATAATAATATTGATAGTATTGAAAAACGAAATAATCAACTTTTACAAGAAAATGAACGATTAAAAAATGAATTAAATAATCTTGAAAATGAATATGAAAATAAAATTGAAGAAAAATTACATGAAATTGTACAATTGAGTAGTGTAATTGAAGAAATAAGAGATGATTCAGCACGTCAAGTTGCTAGAACAAAAGAAAGATGTGAAATTGTTCGTAGAGATTTACAAGGTAAAATATCTGTATTGGAAAAAGAATTGGCTAAACTAAGAGCTACTGCAAAAGCTGCTGAAAAAGAACGTGATGAGGTATTGTTTTATATATTTTATAAAGTAATAATTGTAATTAAATTTTTTTTTTTTTTAATGTTTATTATTAAAGATACGAATAAAAATGCAAAGTCAACTTAATCGTCTTACTGAAACATTTGGTCAAGCTCAAGGTCGTGTTAGAACATTACAAGGACAAATTGATTATCTCAGCACATCATACAATAATGTTTTTGATAACAATCCTCATAAAGTATCTCCAAATAATACACAACAAAATTTTTTAGCACTTGAAGCTTCTAATCAAAGTCCCTATGATTCTTGTGATTGTGCTTATTAATTATCATCTTTTTCTCTCATTTTATCATTTCTTTTTTCTCTATCATTTTAATTAACTCAATTATTATTATTAAAAATATAATAAAATCAATCAATCAATTATTAATATTATTATTGTTGTTGATTTCAAGAGCAATTATTCATTATTTATTATCATTATTATTATTATTATTATTAATAGTTATTTATATATTACTTGTTGAATCACAAAATTCACTTATCCTGACTTTATCAAAAAGTAAGTAATAATAATAATAATAAAAAAAATGTATGAAAAACAAAATAATAATAACAATAATAATAATAGAAAAAAAAAAACAAAAAAATAAGCTAAAGTAATTATATATGTTATTTAAATGAAATAATAATATTTAAAGAAAAATTTTTTTGTTTTGAAAATATTAATTAATTAATATTTGCATTTGTGCCTTGAAGATTTTTAATAATATCAAGAAAAACATTTGATTTTGATCTCATTTTTTCCATATCATCTTGAAATGCTTGTAATTGTTTTGTTATTTCAGCAATATTTAAAGTTTTTGTAGGTGGATTATTGGATGAGTTTTGTTGTTGCTGCTGTTGTTGTTGTTGTTGTTGTTGTTGTTGTTGTTGTTGTTGTTGAGATGATGATGATGGAGAAGAAATTGATTCAGTATTATTATTATTATTATTATTATTATTTCTTGAATGTTTACTGGATAATCCAGTTGCAGAAGTTATACGTATGTTTGGTACATACATTGGCTCAGTTTGTTTATATTGTTGTTGATCATTATCGTTACTGCCAGCTAAAGAAGGATTTTTACATGGTCCACAACCTTTTATAAAATCCATTAATATACCACAAACTTTATTTCCACGAATACGACGTTGTTTTACATCTGAAGAAGAAGAACATGTTTTACCAGAATAAATCAATGGATCATTATCTGCAAGATAATTTGATTCAACTGGACTTGCACAATGTTTATTTGAGTGTGAATCATAGCCAGATGTTCCATATACTTTATTAACATGATGCAAATAATTTTTTGTTGTATCATTATCATAATTTAAACAACTATTTGATTTTTTATGTGAATTACTAATTGGTCCATATACTTTTTGATGACTACGTTGAATATTCATAAATTTTTGTTGTTGTTGTGGTTGTTGATGATGTTGATGATGATGATGATGATGATTATGACGATATTGATGTTTATTATAATTGCAATCTAAATTTGGCATACTACCAAAATGATTTGTCATTTGTTCACGACGACGTTGTTGATGTTGTTTTATTTGATATTGTTGTTGCTGATCAAATAAATCTCTAGACATTCGACGTTTTTTTGCTGGTGTTGGACTTGCTGTTGAAAGTGGTGGCATCATCATTTTTTTACTAGTAGAACATAAAAATGAACTAGCAATTTTTTTTGATGGTGTTGGTTTCCATAATCTATCATTATTTAATTCCAATGTACAATCATCATATTCTTGTTCATAATCTTCTTTATCATCATCATTATCAACATCATCATCATCAATATTATCATCAATATCATCATGGTCATGAAGATGTTGATGATAATCGTCAATATTGTCATTAACAATATCATCGTAATCATGATGATCAATACCATAACCAAAATTTATAAAATTTTCATCAATACCATTAGAAATATTGGCTGTTGATTCTGTTTTAATCTATAATTAAAATTATAATAAATATTATTATAATATGTACTTGTAATATTTTTAAAATAAATAAATAATGAATTAAAATTATATTTACCTCTTTACCCCAAATGTTAATTGTACCATTGACTTCTGACATTCTAACTTCAATATTTTTTAATAAAAATGGACCACATTGACGTACAACATTATTTTTATTAGTCATTTGTAATGGTTCTTCAGCTTGAATTAAAAAACTACGTTCTTCATCATCATTATCATCTTGATAAACAAAACACTTGATACCATCACCAATGAGTAGTTCTTCAGATGATCCAGCTGTTTCATTATTTTCATTTTTATTATCATTATCATTATTATTTTTATTAAAAGCACCATCACCAACACCCACAGCAACACCATCTGCATTACAAGATGTATTGAATACTCTTCTATATTGATCCGGTATCAATGAAGGAATTTTAAATGATGATGAACAATTATTATCATTATCATTATCATTATCATTATCATCATTATCATCATCATTAATACTAACACTATTTATATTATTAATATTATTGTTAATATTTTTATTTTTATTATTATAACTATTATTAAATGTTAGTGGACTTTCAGCTTTACGTTTTCTTGAGGTAGATTTATGATTATTATTGTTACGAGCATTAGTATTTGTCAACATACTATTAAACTGACCTTGATTATTAGCTGTTGTTGTTATTGTTGTAGCACTACCAGTACTATTATTTTTACTGTTATTTAATGAATCAATATTATTACTATTATTAACATGTAATTTAGCTGGATCATGACGTCCTTGTGTTATATTTGCCAATGTTTCTAGTATACGTGAACTTGTAAAAAATGCATTTGATAATTGTTTATTTTTGTTGTTATTATTATTATTATTATTATTATTATTATTATTATTATTATTTATTATTGGACCACCACCAGTAATAAAACTATTGTCAGTATTATTTAATAAATCATCAACATTTGGAACTTTTAATGATACAACTGGACTATCATTACTAATATCAATATTTGTCCATTGTTCACTTGTTGTACTTTTAACTGTTTTATTAATATTTGTATTATCTTCATTATTAGTAACTATTGTTTCATCAATTTTATTATTTTTATTACAATCATTATTATCAATTTGAGTTTGTATTGTAAAATCAATCATTTTTGTTGTTTTTTTATTATTTTTTTCTAAAGTTGAAATATTTTTTTCTGCTTCTGATAATAATTTTTCCATTACTTTGATTTTATCGGTTAATTTATTATTTTTATCAATTTCACTTGTGTATTTATTGTTAATATTTGATAATTCATAATTTGTATCAGTTAAACGTTGTTTTAAATTTTCATTTTGTTGAATTAATTGTTTTATTTGAGTTTGATATTTTTGAGTTTCATCATTTATCTCATCAACAACATCATCATTATTATTATTATCATTTTCATGATCAATTATTTCTGAACCAAGTGACATGACATTATCAATTTTAAATTCCATTTGAGGATTTAATAATTGTGTTGTAGTATTATCTGTTTTCATAACAGCATCAACTGTTATTTCTTCTGCAACATTACTAATATCAGTATTATTTATAATATAATTATTATCAACAACAACAGCATTATCATCATCATTATTATCGTTACATTTATTTCCCACCATAAAATCCAAATGTGATGATGATTGTGTTGTAAAATTTTGTGATATTTCAATATTAACTGTTGACATTGTTTGTATCTCATTTGGTTTATTACAATCATTATTATAATGTTGATCATCAATAATAATATCATCATCATCATCATGAACTACAACATGTTGTTGATTTTGATTATTATTTTTATTTAATGGAATTAAATCAATATCATTTTTATTTAATCGATTATATATATTATTTCTATGATGACGATGATGATGATGGTGGTGATTATTATCATTATTATCATCTTCATCATCTACCTCTAAAACATCCTCAACATCATCATCTGGTTTTAAATATTTTTCATCATCAATTTTTTGTTTTTTTTTAAAGTTTTTTATCAATTCTTTATTATTTTGTGTTGCTTTAAGATTTTTATCTTGATTATTATCATCAATTAATAATGAATTCGTTTGATGTAATTTTTTTGATGGATGAATCAATAAATCTTGATTATTATGATGATATTTTCTTTTATTAACACCACTAACACCATTTAATCTTAATTTATCAGGACTAGAAAGATCTTGAAGTGATTTTGCTCTTTCTTTGTCATCATGTGTAAAAGAATCTAATAATTTTTGATGTCCAACTGTTCCATCATATGATGATTGATCAAAATCCATATCACTTCCATTACTCTCATCATCATCAACATCATTAATGGTTTCACCAGATCCAATTTCATCAAAATATTCTTGCTCATCTTGGACATCTTGTTCATTATCATTATCTGATTCTTCTTCACAAGCCACATAGTTACGATGACCAGATTTATAGATGTTATCATCTTCATCATCATCATCGTCATCTGATTCTTCTTCACAAGCTACATATGAACCACGATGACCAGATTTATAGTTATCATCATAATCATCATCATCTGATTCATCTTCACAAGCCTCATATGAACCACGATGACCAGATTTATAGTTATCATCATCTTCATCATCATCATCGTCATCGTCATCATCATCGTTATCAGAGTATTGATGATTTTCTACTTCTGAATCTGATGAAACAATTTCAATTTCATTATCTTCAGTTATTTCTGTGATTTTATTGTTTTTGTTATTATTATCAATGAATACTAATTTTTTAGCTTGTTGTTGTTGTTGTTGTTGTTGTTGTTGTTGTTGATGTTGTTGTTGATGTTGATGTTGATTTTCTTGTTGTTGATGTTGTTGAGGTGGTGCTAATGTTGATGTTGGTGTTGGTAATTTTTTAGTAATAGGTATTGACTTTGGTACCGGTGTTGATGATTTTCTTGGTAAATTTGATGATTTAACAAGTGGTTGATTTGATTGTGATGATGTTATTTTTGTCACCGGATTATTTTCAATACAATTATCATTTGATGATATTTCTTTGATGTTATCATCATTTTGAGTTAATGTTTTAATTTTATTATTATCAATATCATTGTGACTATTAACATTTTTATCATTAGATTCTTGTTTCAATGTAATAATACCACTTGAAAAACTCGTAATACTAACAAGACTTGGCATTGTTTCATCTTCAATCATTGAATCATTGCTTGTATTTGTAATTTGACTACAATTATTTTTGTCTTTGTCAATGTCATTATCTTTTTCAGATGTAGTTGTTTTTTTTTCATCATCATTATTTATAATATCTTGACTTGTTTTTGATGCCGGTTGATCGACATTTTCTTGCATTGATGGTGGTTCAGCGTCTTCAGACTGAGCCATTATGTATTATTATTAATGTTTTTGTTGCTGTTGATGTTATTTTCTGTTAAATAAATAAAAATATTCTATGTTATATATTATTTATGTATTTATAGGTTTGATATATCAATGAAAATAAAAATTACCTGTACGTGCTTATTTATTTATTTATTATTTATTTATTTATTTATTTTTTTTTTTTTTTTTTGTAATTAAAGTTTTAACTTTAAAAAATAATTAGAAAAATTAACAAACAAAAATATAAAAAAATAAAAAATAAAATTTAACGTGATTATTAATATTATTTTTCAAATAATATATAAATACACAATAATACCTTTTTTTTTTATTATTTAATTATGTGTCTTTTCTTGTTGTAATATGTATATTATATATTAAATTAACAATAACATATATATATAGGTATAGGTATATGTTGTAGATAGATAACTATAATGCCGCCATACTGTTTATTTTAGTATACATTTTAGTATAAATAAATATATATATACACAAACACAAACACAAACACGATGCATTTATTTTTCTTTTTTTTTTTTATCCAAAATAAGTACAAAGGCGCTTTTTCATGAATTACTACAGCGATTTTAATATGTGTATACACCCAAATGATATTTACATGTGTGTGTGTGTGTATTTTTCTCTCTTTAAAATAAGAGAGAGAGAGAGAGAAATAAAAAAAAAAAAAGAAAATAAAGACTAAAATTAAAATGTACCTATAATAATAATTGAATATACCTATACCTATAAATAGATAAATATATACCTATACTGATAAATAGATAAATAGAACAGGTATATATAAATCAGTCTTAAATTTGAATTTGAATTTTATTTTTCCTTTGACCCCGCATTTTTATATTAATGGATATTTATGTACTCCATATAATTAAATTGTTTAAATTAAATTTAAAATGCATGCAGTAAATTAATATATTATAAAATATTTACTTGTACTTACTAGAAAATAATAAAACACTGTATTTTTTCAAGTTCACTCAATTTTTTAAACAATAAATTAATAATACATGTATCAATATGAAAAAAATTAAATAAACCTAATATTGCGCTCTAAGCAGCAAATTTTTGATGGATTTATCAATAAATAATTTGGTGTTTTTATCAATAACAATATACCTACATGTTGTCTAAACAATCATATATATACCTACAGGTATTTAATTATCATTAAATTAATAAATTAGAATTCAAAAAAAAAAGCATTATGACCTCTAAATCAAAATAGATAATATGGCAATTTCAATAATTTTAATCAATTAAATTAAAATTATATTAAATTATAATATATTGGTAACATAAACAATAAAACCATATGCTATTTATCATTTAATTAATTAAAAATAAAATCCTACCTTTTATGGGGATGTTCATCATATATATCCCACGATGTCATCAATGTAGTAATTTATGATTAGTCCAGATGTATCTAGACCTCGTATATCAGCAACAGGTTTGATGATCACAAAATCACAATCACAAAAACAAGCCACTTGTAAAAAATATTAATAATATTCACTATCATCACCACTTTTACACACAACACAAAACATATTTAACTGAATTAACTAATTAACTAATTTGAAAAACTATTTTAATTGTTATATTTTGAAAATGATTTATCAGTTTTATCATAAAGTGCTGATCATATACTAGCTTTGGAAGAGGCAGTTAATTCTTTTTCAAGAGTCAAAGTCAAGACCAACGTTGGTATAAATTAGGTATCTAAAAGTAAATGTTCACTAGTAATATCAATCAGTAGCACATTAAAAGTCTAATTAGTACCATGTGATATTATTATGATGTAATCATTCATTATGAAGTTGTTATTATCATTGTTGATCAACCAGCATTATAATATAATGCAGATGGACTTGATTGTTATTTTTTTTTTGTTTTTTATTATTTAACTTGTTTCTTATCAAACACCAAATTATCAATTTAATATCAATAAACCACTTGGTACTATAAATGCTATCATTGACAAACCATATAACCACTCATTATCATCACAATTTTCTTGATAGTCTCAATAATTGTCTTTGTTGTTTTAACAATAATTAATATTTAACAATAAACTTTCTCAATATATATATATATATATATATACATACTCAATATATATTATATTACCACCATGGAGATGAATTTAATTAAACTGTAACAATAAAAACAAAATAAAATTAATAAATAAATATATTGAATTATTATATACCTATTATTATAATTTAATAATTATCATAACTCACTGTACTCCAAAATGATTTTGACTTTATAATAACAAATAGGTATACAATTTTATTTATATTGTCTCAGTTCCAATGTTTAATAACTGCATGTTTGATGATTTATATCAACTCATTTATTGATGTATTATTTAGCTTCATTTGTTATTGGTATCTGTAAATATTAAAAATACCAAATAAATATTATTGATAAAATGGATTAATTATTGACAATATATATGATAAATGACTGTGATGATATTAAATAATTATGATATAAATTATTAACAATAAAAAAAAATGACTGGGAATACATACATTCACAAACACAAACACAAATACAAACACAAACAAAATAAAGTTATTGTTAATATTATAGATATTATTATATGCCATATAATATGATTTATTAATTATTTGTTGTCTATAAATAATTGTAGATAAAATTTTTTATAAATTTTGATAAACTTTGTCAAATAGGTATAGACTATATGACAACCTAACCTCAATCAAGTAGTTATTTAATTGTTATTATTTAATGATAAAAATTAATTAAACTATATATTTATTTATGTGCTAAATAATGAATAACAATAAAATAATATAATATTTACCTACTATTGGTCTATTTTGGCTCAAAGTAAATTAATACATTTTTTTTTTTTTTCAGCTTCAAGAGCGTCGACAATGTCCATTGTTTTTTTTTAATAAATTTTATATAACTTAACAATAATTTATTACCCACTATATTTATAACAATTTTATTGTTAATTTTAACAATAATTAATAATTTTTAAACAATTAAAATAGATAATAAAATATAGTTGAAAGACATGATATACGTCTGTTCACTGCAGCTCCCTGTCAACAACTGTACATGTGTAACAATGAAGCGACCATTTTGAAAATAAGAAAAATATAATCACGTCATCTAACTATATAAAATAATTAATATTTTATTTAAATTAATTATTAATTATTAATTATGTATTGAATTATTAATTAATTTTTATTAATTTTTATAAATAAATTCAGTGTCAAAAATTAATAAGTTGATCAATTTACCACTAGATGGTGCCACCATATTTCAAGATGGCCGCTTATTTGAATTTCATTTTTAACAACAAAAATATATATTATTGTACAATATTATAACAGTCAATCAATTATTCTTAAAAATAATTATTAAAATAATTTATAATTATAAATTTATTAAATTTAGTCAATAAAATAAATATAAGATTGATATATTGTAGGTATATATAAAACTTTAAAGTGGTTGTCAAAAATAAAAAAAAAAAAAACAAAATTAAACAAAACAAAAACAAAATGGAATCTCACCTAGTGTGTGTGGGTGAGTGTGTATACATATATATATATATATATATATATATATATGTAAATATAATTTTGTATATATACTATTATTATTATTATTTATTTACCTGAAAATGTAAACGTGTCAATGATGATAGGTATTTATCGCAGTGCCAACCAATTTAAAGGAAAAAAAAAAAATATAATTTATATTTAAAATACTTTCCATATACAATTAATAATACAATTATTCCAATACTCCTTTAAATGTTATAGAATATATATATATATATATATATATAGGTATATATTTTTTTTGAATTATTTAAAATTATATTATTACTTATACCTATATTGCTATTGTTATTGTTGTGCTGTTGTTGTTGTTGTTGTTAATGTTGTAATTAAAAAAAAAAAAAAAATGAGAATAATACAATTGAAAAGAAGCCGGATGATAAGCATCCTGATTGGTTTGGCTGTAACAGTATTAATATTTCATGCATTGTACTCATTTACCTTTGATGATCATGTTAATAATGTTAAAAATTATTGGTCAAAAAGAATTTCAACTAAAGAGGTAATTAATTAATATATATTTTTTTTTTAAACATATTATTATTATTATTATTAATTTTGATTATTTTGTAGATGACAAAATTTGTTAATGATTTGGGAAATTATGAGCCAAAAAATATTGTAATAAAATCAGGTCCAGGTGAACAAGGTAAAGCTCATATACTTCGTGATGATCAACAAAATGATGTACAACAATCAGAATCAGATTATGGTATGAATATGGTATGTTCAGATGAAATATCATTGGATAGAACAATACCAGATATGAGACCAAATGAATGTAAACATTGGAATTATCCAACAAATCTTCCAAAAACATCAGTTATTATTGTATTTCATAATGAAGGATGGTCAGTATTAATGAGAACAGTACACAGTGTTATTAATAATACACCAAATGAATTATTAGAAGAAATATTATTAGTTGATGATTATTCAGATAAAGAAAATTTAAAAACAAAATTAGAAATATATATTGAAAAATGGAATGGTAAAGTACGTCTTATTAGAAATAATAAACGTCAAGGTTTAATACGTACAAGATCACATGGTGCTAGAAAAGCTAATGGTGAAGTTATTGTATTTTTAGATGCACATTGTGAAGTTGGTATTAATTGGTTACCACCATTACTTGCTCCAATATCAATTGATAATAATATTATGACTGTACCAATTATTGATGGTATTGATCATAAAACATTTGAATATCGTACAGTATATCAAGAGGGACATCTTTATCGTGGTATATTTGAATGGGGTATGTTATATAAAGAAAATGAATTACCATTACGTGAATCTAAAACACGTGAATATCAAAGTATGCCATATAAATCACCAACACATGCTGGTGGTTTATTTGCAATAAATAAAAATTATTTTTTATCATTGGGTGGTTATGATGAAGGTTTATTGGTATGGGGTGGTGAAAATTTTGAATTATCATTTAAAATATGGCAATGTGGTGGTAAAATATTATGGGTACCATGTTCACATGTTGGTCATGTTTATAGAGGTTTTATGCCATATTCATTTGGTGATTTAGCTAAAAAAAATAAAGGACCATTAATAACAATTAATTATAAACGTGTTATTGAAACATGGTTTGATGATAAACATAAAGAATTTTTTTATACACGTGAACCACTTGCACGTTTACTTGATCATGGTGATATTAGTAAACAATTATTATTTAAAAATAATAATAATTGTAAAAGTTTTCAATGGTTTATGGATAATGTTGCATATGATGTTATTGATAAATTTCCTGAATTACCACCAAATATACATTGGGGTGAATTAAGAAGTATTGCAACATCAAATTGTCTTGATACAATGGGACATTCACCACCAAGTCTTATGGCAACATCACATTGTCATGGTTTTGGTAATAATCAATTAATAAGATTAAATGCTAAAGGACAATTAGCTATTGGTGAACGTTGTGTTGAAGCTGATAGTCAAGGTATTAAATTAGCATTTTGTCGTCTTGGTACTGTTGATGGCCCATGGCAATATGATGAAAAAAATAGAACACTTATACATCGTGTACATAAAAAATGTATGGCATTACATCCACAAACTCATCAATTATCATTAATGCCATGTGATATTAATAATATTTATCAACAATGGTCATTTCATCAAATACATCCACGATGGACATGAATATTATTATATTTTATAAATTTATAAATTGTCGATAAAACAACTTACTCAAGTATATACACTTATTCATATGCTCAAATTTTTTTCTTTTTTGTATAATGAAAATAATTTTAAATAAATAAATAAACAAATAATGTTTTAATAAAAGTTGTACAATTTTTATTAATTTTTCATGACAAAAGATTTATTATTGTGACATATTTATTAATCAATAATATTGTTTAGTATTATTATTATTATTATTATTATTATTATTATTATTATTTGATGAAAAAAGAAAAAATAAAATAAAATAGTAATAAAAAGAAAAAGAAAAATTACTGCATTGTATTGACTATGTCATCAATTTTAAGTATACTGCGTACAGTTTCAGATGCAAGTGTTATACAACTTGTTGATACTAATAATGGTTGTACAACATTTTCTTCAAGTATATTTGTTATCATTCCTTTACGTACATTAATACCAGCAGTAACTTCACCTTTTTCATGACGATTTCTTAATTCAGTAACAGTTGCTATTGGATTTAAACCAGCATTTTCAGCAAGTGTTGATGGTATTATTTCAAGTGAACTTGCAAATGCATTAATACAATATGCATCAACACCACCAAGTGTTTGTGCATATGATGATAATTTTAATGCTAATTCAATTTCAGGTGCACCACCACCAGCAATCATAGCTTGTTGTTTAACAAGACAACGTATAACACATAATGCATCATGAAGTGAACGTTCAGCTTCTTCAAGTACAAGTTTATTACTACCACGTACAACAACAGTAACAGTACGTCCTTGATTTTGTATACCAGTTATTTTAACAAATTTTGATGAACCAGTTTGTACTTCTTCACATAATTCAGCATTAACTAAATTATCATTTGTAAAATGATCAATTGATGCTATTGGACGACAACCAAGTGTTTTACATACAAATGGTATATCTTCACGTTCAATATCTTTTATAACCATAACTTTAATTTTATCCAAAAAATGTATTGCTAAATCACTAATTGCATCACGTAATATTGATTTTTGTACAAGTAATACATTACAACCAGATTTTTTTATTTGTTTAACAATATTTAATATATATGCACGTTCTTCTTTAAGTACACGATCCATTGCTGAATAATCAGATACAACAACATTATGATCCATATCTGTTTTTGGTGGTGATATACAAAATTGTATAAGACCAATTTTAACTTTTTCAATACGTTTTGGACCATTAATATTACATGATTTTTGAGTAAATACAAGACCCTCAATAAGTTCAGTATCTTCAACAGTACCACCAAGTTGTTTTATTATTTTAATATCTTTAAGATCAGTTATTTGTTCTTTTCCTGGTTCTGTTATTTTTAATACAGCATCAACAGCTAATGGTGCTAATAAACCTGATTGTTGAAATACAACTTTTGAATTTAATGATGTTGCTGATGCTTTTATTAATGATTCAGTATCATTTAAATTAACTGGAATTGACATTGTTAAAGTTAATATTTCAACAGCTTTTAATGCTGCTTTTTGAAATGCATCACTTATTAAAGTTGGATGAATTCCTTTTAATAAAAGACGTTCAGCAGCCTCTAATAATGCACCAGCAATAACAACAACACTTGTTGTACCATCACCAGCCTCTGAATCTTGTGCTTTTGATAATTCAACCAACTATTTTATAAGAAAAAAAAAAAAAATATTTAAATATTTAACGAATAAATTCAATTAATTATTTTGTTAATCAAAATTATAATAATTACCATTTTAGCTGCTGGATGAATGACATTCATTTCATTGAGAATAGTGGCACCATCATTGGTTATTGTAACTTCTCCATTTGAAGCTTGAATCTATAATTAATATGGATATATAAGAATACGTATAAGTGTAAGTATAGGTATATGTATAATCAATTTAAATAATTAATAAATTACCATTTTATCCATGCCACGAGGGCCCAAACTTGTTCTGACAGCATCACATACAGCTAAAATAATAATTAATCAAAAAAAAATATACAATTAGCAAGATATATTATTATTATTATTTGATTATTATTTGATTATTAATTAATTTTTTTCTTTTTATAGCAATATGTATAAATTTAAATACAATTGTCATTATTTTATAGTGTCATGTAACAAATATTATTAATATGCCCATAAAAGGCATGATTTGGAGTTGAAAATATGCCGGTTATTGAAACCAACTGGTTTATACCTATTAATAATAACAATTTGAAAATTTAAATTCAAGTATAGATTCATTAATAAATAATAATACCTTTTCCAGCTTGAATATTGCTGCTACGAATATCCTTTGGCTTGCTTTTATCTTGGAAGGCCTTTCCATGGGCCTGGGTGGTGCGTCTTCCATCATTCATTTTAGATAGTGAAGTCATATTTTGACGTATAATTTTCTTTTTAATTTTTTATTTATTAAAAAATTAATTAATATCGTAATATGATTGTGTTTATATTTTTATATCTTTTTTTTTTTTTGTCTTGAATGAATAACTTTATAGCAAAAATAAATTCTACATAAAGCACGAGGATACAGGAAAAAAAAAAATTATCTTTTTTTTTGCTTTTTATTTTATTAATTTATCTATGTATTAAATAATACATATATAGATATACATAATACATATATGCGTAGATAGAGTTGTAAAATGGATGCCTTAAAATTTTCAGTCAATAACATGAGATCTACATTTTCGACAATATATTGATCAACATATATTGATGACACACAAGACACACACACACACACGCAATAATTTAGGTATATGTACCTATATAAATATACTATATTATTATTATATTTATTTATAATATAGAGAGAAAATAAAAATATATATATTATTATTATTATTTTATGTACTAATTATTATTAATTTATTTCAACAAAGATAAATATAATTTTGCAATAGGTATATCTATACTATTAAATATATAAAAAAAGGATCTGCCTCATTTAATTATACCTGCTTATAGGTATTTTTTTTTGTTTTAATTAATAATAAAAAGAAAAAAAATATGGAAATACAACAGAATGAAGATGTTGATATTGATCAACTACAATCAACAATTTATACATTTCCAACAAGTGTACAAAGTGTCATTGAGCAGGTTAATAAATAAAATATTATTATAAATAAATTATTATTATTATTATTATTATCATCGTTTTTATTTATTTATTTTTTTTTCATAGGTCTTACCAAGTACAGATCCGTTGGATCAACCAAATTTTAATGTAATTGATTACATAAATACAATGTTTCCAACAGAACAATCATTATCAAATATTGATGATGTTATTAATGAAATGGAATATAATATATGTTCAATTGATAAAGAAATACGTACAGTTGTACGTGGTCAAACAGATTCAAGTAATGATGGTAGATCAGCACTTGATAATGCACAAAAAATAATAAGACAATTATTTATTCATATTAAAGATATTAAAGATAAAGCTGAACAATCAGAAGATACTGTTAAAGAAATAACACGTGATATTAAACAATTAGATTCAGCTAAAAAAAACTTAACAGCTTCAATAACAGCATTAAATAAATTAAATGTATTAGTTGGTGAAGTTGATAGTTTAAAAATTTATACAAAAAAAAAACAATATGGTGATATTGTATTAAAATTACAAGCAATTATGGAAGTTATGCAATATTTTAATAATTATATGGATATACCACAAATTAAAGAATTATCAAATCAAGTTAAACAAATTGAAATTGAACTTGCACAACAAATAACAAGTGATTTTAAAGATGCATTTACTGGACAAAATACAAAATATATTAATCAGTTAAGTGATGGATGTCTTGTATTGTCTGTACTTGATAAAAAAGTTAAAAAAGATTTATTAAATTGGTTTATTGGTAAACAATTACAAGAATATAAACATATATTTGATGATAATCAAGATATTGCATGGTTAGATAAAATTGATCGTCGTTATACATGGATTAAAAAATATCTTATGGATTTTGAATTAAAATTTTCAAATATATTTCCAATTGATTGGGAAATATCAGAACGTATTGCTGTTGAATTTTGTCATATTACTAGAAATAATTTAACAAAATTAATGCAAAAAAGAAAAATTGAAATTGATGTTAAATTATTACTTTATGCTATACAAAGAACAACAACATTTGAAAATCTTTTGACTAAAAGATTTACTGGAATAACACTTGATATTGATAATGATAATGATGATAATAATATTGTAGTTGCTTCTGTTTCTGCTTCTGCTACTACTAATAAATTAAATCAATCAATTAATAAAAATACTTTGTTATCAGTTGAAAAAGAAGAACAACAACAAAAAAAAAATTTGAGTAATCCATTTGAAGAAGAAGAACAAGAAGAAGAAAATGAAGAAAATAAAATAATAAATAACAATAAAAAAAAAAATTCAACAACAACAACAACAACAACAACAACACCATCATCGCCATTTATTAATTTAATTGGTAAATGTTTTGAGCCATATTTAAATATTTATATTGACAGTCTTGATCGTAATTTAGCTGATTTAATGGATAAATTTGTAAGTGATTGTAAAAATCAACCACCAGGTGCAAAAGATTTTGATAGTATTGAAGGACCAAGTAGTGTATTGTCTTCATGTGCTGATTTATTTGTATTTTATAAAAAATGTATGCTTCAATGTACTCAATTAAGTAATGGAATAATAATGTTAAATCTTGCTGAAACATTTCAAAAATATTTACGTGAATATGCATTAAAATTATTACAAAATAATTTACCAAAAATTGGTGGTGGTATTAATAATATTGGTAGTGTTAATACAACAAGTATGAGTAGTATTACTCGTGATTTACGTGATTTATCAACTGCTGGATTAATACAAAATTTTCAAAGTTTTTTAAAAGAAGGAGAAATAACAAGATTTAATAAAGAAGAACAATCAAGAATATGTTGTATATTAACAACAGCTGAATATTGTCTTGAAACAACACAACAACTTGAAGAAAAATTAAAAGAAAAAATTGTTAAATTATATTGTGATAAAATTAATTTAACACAAGAACAAGATTTATTTCATAATGTTATATCAAATTGTATACAATTATTAGTACAAGATATTGAAAGTGCTTGTGAATCATCATTAATATCAATGATTAAAATACAATGGAGTAATATTGAAAGTGTTGGTGATCAAAGTCATTATGTTAATACAATAATATCACAATTAAGACAAACAATACCATCAATTAGAGATCGTTTATCATCATGTAGAAAATATTTTACTCAATTATGTGTTAAATTTGTAAGTTCATTTATACCAAAATTAATACAACAATTATATAAATGTAAACCATTAAATGCTGTTGGTGCTGAACAATTATTACTTGATGTACATATGTTAAAAACAGCATTATTTACATTACCATCAACTGGTTGTCAAATAACAAGAAAAGCACCAGCAACATATATTAAAATTGTTGTTAAAGGTATGTCTAAAGCAGAAATGATATTAAAAATAGTTATGTCAACAACTGAATGTCCAAAATCATTTGCTGATCAATGTAAAAGATTATTACCAGATTTACAATTATCAGAGTATCAAAAAATATTAGATATGAAAGGACTCAAAAAACAAGAACAAATACAACTTGTTGAACAATTTAAAAATTTTAATAATTTTGATAATGTTACTGTGTCTAGCTCAACCTGTCCACCATCTTTATTACAAAATACCAATAATAATAATAATTGTGCAGAACATGAGGCAGGAAAAATTAAAAGATTAGAAAAACTTATTAAAAAACGAATGTAAAAGATTGATTGATAATATACCTATAAATAATAATTATTGTTTCAATTTAATCAATGGCTTTGTTGTGTATTTTATATATTTTTTAAAATATAGGTATTGACAATAAAAAAAAATGCATAATTATTGTTTTTTTTTTTTTTTTTAATTTTGTTTTTATTTATTTGTTGGGTTTTTTTGTTGTACATTTTTTTTTATATAAAAACACAAGTTTTAACCTTGTTTTTGGGCGAGTTCTTTAGCCTTAGCTTTTTCCAATTTTGAAATACGAGCAGCAGATTTGCTACCAAGAAGACCACCACCCCAGTGACGTCTAATTTCATCATGTCTATCATTGAAGTTAGTTTTGATGGCTTCAACAACCTTGGAAAAGTTAGCACGATCAGCTGAATCAACCTAAAAATGATAATTAACAAAAATTTAAATATATATTTATCTTTTTTTAACCTTATTCATTATCAATCAATTATCAAATATTAAATTTTAGATTTAATTAAGAATTATTAAAATAATTACCTGTGTAAGGGCAACTGTTGTACAGGTCTTACGTCTTACAAGACGTCCCAAACGAGCCTTGCCTTTAACAATACAATATGGTACACCCATTTTACGACAAAGAGCTGGAAGGAAGAGAACAACCTGATGATGATGATAAAAAAAAAAAAAAAAAAAATTTGAATATTAATATAGGTATAATAACACAAATATCACAATTAATTTATAATTATAAAATTTTTAAAAAATATAAACTCAGAGTCAAGTGTCATCCTTTGAACGAATATTGTCTTTTTTTCAAACAAATCGTCTCAGGTGAAGAAATTCTAACATCATTGTTAAATAATAATATATAATATTAATTGGCAATAACAGAAATAAAAATTTACCTCAATTGGATCAACATCATGAGCAATAATAACGAGTTGAGCTTTTTTTTGTTCAACTAATGTTGTAACTGTGTTAGTACCACTACGAACAACATTTGGTCGTTTTGTTGGGGTATCTTCTTTCTTGGCTGCTTTAGCTTCAGCTCTGAGCTTCAATCTTTTTTTCTTGGCATCAGCAGATTCTGGTCTGTATTTTTCCAAAATTTTGAACAACTGGGTTGCTAAATATTATAAAAAAAAAAAAAAGAAAATGATTTATTAGATAATATTTTTTTAGGTTATAAATATAATATATAATAACACGTGTACAATAAAATATTTGTACATAAGTATTTAGGTGTATATATATATATATAAGAATATAAATATGTAAATTACCAGTTTGTTTATCAAGTGTTTGAGTAAATTGATTGATTGGTGGTGGTACTTTTAATCTCTTCTGGAGTACAGCCCTTTGGCGTTGAATACGAATGTATTTTGGCCATTTAACAAATCTACTGAGATCACGATCTGGTTGAATATCTTGACCAATTCCAAAATTACGTGTACGTTTTTCAAAAAGTGGATTAGACTGTTTTTTTTGTTCAACTTTTTTAACAGCCAAAGGTGCTGCTGCAACTTTCTTTCCTAGTCTCTTCTTTGGCTATAATTAAAAAAAAAACAAAAAATAATAAAATTTATATATTTTTTATAAAAAATATTATTTATATTATAATTAATAATATATTTACCTTCTTTTGAACCATTTTAATCAAGAAATATTTTCAAGATTCTTAATTAATAATTAAATATCCACAAGAATATATGAGGAAGCCTGCATTCGCTGATACCGTGGGCTATAAAGGAAAGATTTTCATGCGTTTTTTCAGGCTTTCAACTAGTTTTAACAATTAATGAAGATTGGTCGCTCGCTACATATAATTGTACGTGACTGTTTGTTATTTTTTTATTAATACAAAAATACACCCAGAGATGGCCTAAGCTTACAAAAAACTCGTTCATACAGTAGCGTACTCTTTGTTTTTTTTAAATTATACTTTAATACTTTAATGAACTTAAGATGGCACTGAAAGCTTATGCCTAATGTTTGTTTGATAATAAAACAAAAATAACAAAAATTATAATTATTATTTTTCATTTATATAGAATATATTCTCATCATATATAAATAATAATATTCATATAGATATCTATATGTTGTTATAATAAAAGTATACCACCTGTAAAAATAAATAATAAAAATAATATTCGACAGGATATAATTATGGGCACAATGAAATTAAATGAATAATATCGATTGTACTGTTGTTTGTTTGTTTATCACATTGGTATTTTTATCCATTATTTATCTACATATCTAATTTATATGTATCTATAATTTGTATTGTATTTGTATAGCACACATAAGTGATACCTATATGTATTTCAAGTTGGTATTACACCAACTACTCTCTCTTTCACTCAACCTAAATGAATAACACAACAATACAACAACAACAACAACAACAACAGCAATAATAACAATTGCAGTGTAATGAATTGTAAAAATAATAATTAATAATATTATGTACTGTTATGAAAGAGAGATGATGATATAAAAAAAAGAGAGAGAGAGAGAGAGGTAGCTAAGAAAAAGTAGGAAAGACAGAAAAACAGCTGGGGTAATAATTAAGTATAGACCTTGACGTTGTCTATCACCATGCAACTCAATCATAATAATAATAATAATAATAATAATAATAATAATAATAATAGCAATACTAATCAACATCACCATCATCATTATCATCATCATCATCATCTTTTTCTTCTTCTTCATCTTTATCTTCACCAGGTAAGAAAAATTAAAAAATCTCTTGTTTAATCGTATTTGACATGATAATAAGTACGTAGCTATTCAATTTCATATTATAAGTATGTAGTTTAAAATAAATATAATAATAAATATTAATTTAATAAATCAGGTTCAAAAATAAAATAATAATAATAGTTATTATTATTTAAGAAAAAAGAAAATATACTTATATATCTATATACTTCTGGCTATTATTGTCATCAAATAATTACATGTGCCAATTGATGATTGTAGCTGTTTTAAATCAAATGTCTCAGATCATTGAAAGAAATAAAAGTTGATAAAATAAATGCCAAAAAGTGACAATAATATTTGTGAGAGAATTGTGCTTGTTTATTGTTGTTATTATTATTATTATTAAAAAACAAAAAGATAAAAGTGTTAAAATAATAATAACAAGCTTTTAATAAGTACTGTTAAATAATAATACATTCGGTATGAATAATACCAGTGTTGGAGTTGCTGAATTATTTCATCTGCTCGAATCAAATAAATTAAGTGATGTTGAAGAAATTAAAAAAGTTTTTCATGATCATTTTTTATCAAGTAAGAAAAAATAACTTGTGTTATCATTTGTTTATTTATTTATCATAATTTTTTGTTTATTAATTTACAGCAAAAGACAATTGGCTTGTTAATGGATTGTTTGATTATTATTTATCAACAAATAGTTTACGTGCAATCGAAGTACTTACTGGTGTACGTGAACCACATGATAAACATTTATTAGATAGACTCAGTGAATGTTTATCACGAACATCTGGTAATGAATGCCATGAAAAATATGAACAACGTGTACATGCACTAACTCTACTTGGTCATGTTGCTAGACGACAGCCAACATGGTTATTTAAACTTACACATCATCAATTATTTAAAGAATTGCTTAAACTTTTAAAACAAGATACTAATACACTTACATTAATGAGTGGATTACTTTTTCTTGTAACAGTTTTACCAATATTACCAGCAGGACTTGGTCCACATTTAAATGATATATTTGATATATTTGGAAGACTATCATACTATCACTGTCATCAATCATTGAATTTAATTACTAAAACATCAACATTAACAACAAAAAATAATAATAATATTGATGATAATCAACTTTATTTACTTCATTTACAAATTGGATTAAACAGTTTGTTTCATCGTTTATATGCAATGTATCCATGCAATTTTATATCATATCTTAAAATTCAATATTTACCACGTAATCAAGATCCAACATTTAACTATACAATAAAACCAATGCTTGATTCTGTAAGATTAAATCCTTTACTTGTGACTGCTTCAAAAGATGCTGAAATTAATGCAACAAGATGGAAAAAAATGGAACATCATGATGTTGTTGCTGAGTGTGGTCGTTTTGCTCTTGACAGATTTAAAGAAGATGATTATTTTACAGTTTCAACTGATTCACGAGCAACACCAATACAAGATCATTTAATTTCACAAAATTCATCACATATATCAATTATTGCAACTGATGAATTAACAGAAGCATGTATAAATGGATTCAATTCAATCAAAAATGATAATGATGATGATGGTGATGATGATGATGATGATGATAGTAGTAATAGTTGTGTTGATGTTAGTGATTATAATAATTATAATAATGAAAATAGTCACAGTTGTGATGACAATAATAGTAATAGTAATAGTAATCAAAGTTATTATAGTCATAAAATTACTACTGCTACTGCTGGTAGTGATGATGATGTTGGTCATGATTATAATGAACATGAGAATAATAATAATAATAATAATAATAATGATAGAGATAGAGATAAAAATAATGAGAATAAATTTTGGTCACCAAGTATGACTATATCATTACACAGTCCACCACCGCCGCCAACACCAACACCAACACCAACACCAACACTAACCTCACCATTGTCATCACGATCATCATCACGATCACGATCGAGATCATCATCATCATCACGATCACGATCACCATCACGATCACCATCACCATCACCATCACCATCACCATCACAATCACCATCACCATCACCATCACCATCACCATCACCATCACAATCACGATCACGATCACCATCACCACCACCATTAGTATCATTGCCACCACCACCGCCACCACTACCACCATCACCTCTATCGCCATTACTACAAATAATACCAAGTTTAGAAAATTCTTTGATACCATCAACATCAACACCAAATAATAATATTAATAATAGTAATAGTAATAATAGTAATGATAATAATAATAATAATAATAATAATAATAATAATAATAATAATAATAATAATAATAATAATATGAAAATAAATTCATCACCATCAGAAAATGCTATTGAAGCAACACCTGAAACAACTCCAGTAAAAGATGTACGACAAAATACAATAAATACTTTTTTAATACAATCATCACTTGTTAGTTCAACCGCTGTTCGTGCTCTTAGTACATTTAGCAATAGTTCTTTATCAGCTTCATCATTAACATTTTCTCCAATTAATTTACATAATCATTTATCTAGACCATCAACACTTAGTAATGATGTTGTTACTGATACAAGTATTTCATCACAAAAAATAAATCGTCTTTTTATTGACCGTCAAAATTTTGTACAATCACGTACAATATTATTTAATTCATTAGAAAATGAAAATAACAATAATACTATAAAAAGTCAAAATGGTAATAAAATAACTAATGATTCATGGAATGCTGATCAAGAAGTTACTGAAATTCACAATAATAATATAAAAAATAAAAACCTCTTAATTCCAATAGCCATTGATGATGATCAAGCACGGGGTGCAAGAATTAATTTAACTAAAAAAGTTAGAAGATTAAGATTTCATTCTCAATGTGCAGATTCAATAACAAATGTCAAGCGATCTAAATCCTGTCCAGATATTATTAAAGCACAAGATAATAATAATACCAATAATAATAGTCGACTTGATTGTAAAACTAAAGAAATTAATAATTATAATAATAATAGTAATAAAATTGGACGAAATAATAATAATAATTTAATTGAATCAAGTACTCAAACAATTGATATATTACCATATAAACATTTGTTAACTTATTTATTGGATCAAAAAAATCAAGAGCAACAACAGCAGCAACAACAAATAAATAACAAAAATTCAAGATTATCACCAACAGCAATGCTTGATCGTTATATCGAGAGATGCAGTTTTAAAATTTGTAATACATCATTTGATGAAAAAAATAAAATAACAAAAATACAATCAACATCATCAACAGCAGTACCATCACTACCAGTAACAACAACAACAACAACAACAACAACAACAACAACAACAACAACAACAACAACAACAATAACAGAAGCTGCAGAAGCACCATTATCATCATCATCATCATCATCATCATCATCATCACCATTATCATCACCATTATCATCACCATCACCATTACCATTACCATTACCATCACCATCACCATCACCATCACCATCACCATCACCATCACCATCACCATTACCATTACCATCACCATTACAATTAACATTACCATTACCAACAACAACAACTACAACAGAATTAACAACAGAAGCAACAACAATTATTGGAATAAATACAAAACTTGATGAATTAAATGATGAAACAACAACAACAATAACAATAAATGATAATTTAAATGATAGTGATTGTGGTGCAAATCAACAATTTCAATTGATGCATATGCAATTGTTATTTGAAAGACAAAGAAGAGAAGTACATGCTGAAAGAAATAGAAGATTATTGGGAAAACTAAGAGATTCACGTGCACTTGAAGAATTAAATGGTGCATTAACACATAAATTACAACAGGCTGTTAAAGATATTGAAGAATTAAAATGTGAAATTGAAAAAAATAAAAAAGATTGTAGATTAGCTGATGAACGATATACTGAGGCATTAAATCATTGGCAATCAAAATGTGTTGAAGAACAACAAAAAAATAAAATATTAAAACGACACAATGATGTATTAGAATTGGAATTAAAAAATGAAAGAAAAAAATTAATTGAATCTAGAGAAAAAAATAATACAATTGAAGCAAAATTATTTGATGCTGCAAATCAAATAAAAGATTCGTTTGAAATTACAAATCAAAATGAACAATTAAAAAAAACACTTGACAATGTACAAAAAACATTTTTACTTTTTGGTGAAGCTCAAACAAAATTACATCAATTAAATATTGATCCAATACCAATGACAAATCAAGAAACATTACAAATACAAAGTGCATATAATGAAGAATTAACAAATCTTCGTCGTCAATATGATTCACGTACATCTGTTATTGATGCACTTAAACTACGTAATATTGAATTAGAAAATAAAGAAATACAAAATGAATTACAATTAACTGAACAACATCGTTGTATCCAAGAATTAAAAGAAAAATATGAAACTGAATTATGTGCCGTTGAATCAAAATACAAAGGACAAGTTGAAATAAATTTATTACTTGAAACAACAATATTACAATTACATGGTGAACTTGAATTAATTAAAGGTGGTAGTCGTCGTATTGGTAGTGGTAGTGGTAGCGGTAGCGGTATTACAACATCGATTCATTTAGGATCATCAGTATCACCAAAAGAACGTTCACCACCATTGTCTGGTAGTTTGGCATCATCAAGTGAGGGTAGTCTTGCTTTTCATTCAGGCATTGGTATCATCAGTGATTGTCCAGATTCAACTGGTGAAATATCAAATTTACAAGCAATTATTGAGCCTACAGCTTTATCATCCTCATCATCATCATCATTATTAACAAACAATCAATAAAACAACATAATATCATCCTCAAACTTGAACAATTTGTAAAATTTGCAATACTTGTATCAACAACAATAAAAACAGTATAATAATAATAATAATAATAAATGTGTATTGATGATTTAATAAATTAGCACTATGAGGCTTTATGTAGTTATTGGACTTCAATGTTATTTTTTTTTCCAATGATTGAACGTTAAAAATAATTAATTTAGATATTATAAAATATAGGTACACATAAATTAATAATTATAGAATTTATATATCGGTGCAAACTATCTTTTTATGGTATTTAAAACGTTTTATTTTATTATAAATATAATCATACAAATTATTTTATCAAAATATAATAGATATAAGTATATTCATATAGATTATTTAAAAATCTGTCATTTGTTTCATAAATTTATGATAAATATGATTATATATTTACAACGACGATCAATAATTTTATCACTATCATCTATTTTCATATTATGACCAATGCTGTAATAGCTTGTACAGCTTCTCTGACAGCAATTAATGATGATTTTGTTTGTTTCCAATAATTATATTATCATTTAATAAATTTTCATCAATTTAAGCAAGAATTTGTAATTGTTTTTTTATAATATTTAATTAATGTAGTTTGATTACATGTACATTCTATTAAAATAAATAATACATTAATATTATTACAAAATGCTTATGTTGACACTGTTTGTAGTTTGTCAAAGATACTTTTCATCCATAATTTGTTATTAATATCACCATAATAATAATAACTATTAATCTGCTGATATAAGTACGTATATGTACCGATATCTATACTATAAATATAAATTATACTATAAAAGTATAAAGTGCATCGAACGCCTCTTTTCAAGGCATGTTCACCTGATATTTTCATCATTTTTTCAATAAATTTTTAAATAAGTTAATATCGATAAATAGAAAAATATCGATAATACAGAAAAACGGGGAACGGCATTGAATACTCCTTTTCAAGTCATGTTCGCCTAGTATTTTCCCCAATTTTTTCAATAAATTTTTAAATAAGTTAATATCGATAAATCAAAAAATATCGATAATACAGAAAAACGGGGAACGGCATTGAATACCTCTTTTCAAGTCATGTTCGCCTAGTATTTTTGCCAATTTTTTCAATAAATTTTAAAATAAGTTAATATCGATAAATCAAAAAATATCGATAATGCAGAAAAACGGGGAACGGCATTGAATACCTCTTTTCAAGTCATGTTCGCCTAGTATTTTTGCCAATTTTTTCAATAAATTTTAAAATAAGTTAATATCGATAAATAGAAAAATATCGATAATACAGAAAAACGGGGAACGGCATTGAATACCTCTTTTCAAGTCATGTTCGCCTAGTATTTTTGCCAATTTTTTCAATAAATTTTAAAATAAGTTAATATCGATAAATCAAGGAATATCGATAATACAGAAAAACGGGGAACGGCATTGAATACTTCTTTTCAAGTCATGTTCGCCTAGCATTTTTCTCATTTTTTTCAATAAATTTTTAAATAAGTTAATATCGATAAATCAAAAAATATCGATAATACAGAAAAACGGGGAACGGCATCGAATACCTCTTTTTAAGTTAATTTTTTCGAAAAGTATCAGGAATACATGATTGCAAAAGAGGTATTTTTCCTTTTTTATGATGTTTAATAAACATTAATAATAACAAGTTCATAAAATTTATAATCATAATATTTATATCATTTATTCATGAACAAATTTGATGATCATATATTTAAAAAAAATCATATTAATAACAACAAATTTATTTAGGTTCGTTTGTTTGTTTTGGTGGCAGTTCCCGATTTCGCCACTAGTTGGCGACGTTTTATACAAATGGATAAAACTAAGGATGTTTTAAACTATTTTTAAACATTACGTTTTATACATTAACAACCCTGTAATGTACGTATCAACACGTAGATACATAGATATCTACTGATATAGAATCACATTGTATCACATTTTCACAGTCATTTTGTTGTTCGTTTATTGTTGTGTGTTCTCGTAGTACAATTATTTTTTTTCAACTTTAGAAATTAAATTTATTATTAATTATATATCATAATGTTGAAGGTAATTACAAAAAATTAAATACACATATATTTATTATCAATTTTGGTTCCATTTTTTTTTAAAAAAAGATTAAATAATTCTACTCACTTTATTATTATTATCATGATTATCACAATTAATACTGTACTTTGGACTTGAATACAAGCTCAAAGTTCAGTATAATTTTGATAAGATGATGCCTATTATTAATATATAATTTATTACTTAATTTATCACATTTTGTTGCTCTAGTAATATGAGTATAAATTATTTTTCATCAGGGTGTCGTGACATTGGTTACTGGTGGTGCATCTGGACTGGGACGTGGAACTGTTGAAAGATTTGTCAAACATGGAGCTAAAGTTATTATTGGTGATTTACCAACATCAAAAGGCAATGAATTGGCAAAAGACCTTGGTTCAAACGTTGTATTTTCTCCTTTAGATGTAAGTCTAACAAATAGACAAATTTATTATTAATAATAATAATAACAAAACAAAAATTATTGTCTAGGTAACATCTGAACAAGATGTTAATGATGCACTGGAAATTGCTAAAACAAAATTTGGCAAACTGGATGTTGTTGTTAATGCTGCAGGAATAGCTGCTGCTCATAAAGTTTATAATTTTAACAAAGATCTTTGTCATGACTTGAATACCTTTGCTCGTATTATAAATGTAAATACTGTTGGTACATTTAATGTTATTCGTTTATCAGTTTGTTTAATGGGTAAAAATACACCAAATATTGATGGTCAACGTGGTGTTATTGTTAATACAGCAAGTGTTGCAGCATTTGATGGTCAAATGGGACAGGCTGCTTATTCAGCAAGTAAAGCTGGTGTTGTTGGTATGACACTTCCATTAGCTCGTGATCTTGCATCTGTTGGAATTCGTGTTGTTACAATTGCACCTGGTTTATTTGATACACCAATGTTGCAAACTTTACCAGATAAAGTACGTAAATTTTTAGCTGATACAGTACCATTTCCAAAAAGACTTGGTAATCCAGATGAGTATGCACAATTGGTACAATCTATTGTTGAAAATCCACTAATAAATGCTGAAACAATTCGTTTGGACGGTGGACTTCGTATGCAGCCATAATAATAATAAAAATAATATCTATATACTAATTATTTCAATATTGTGTCTTGTTTATTTTTTTTTTTAAATAGGTATATCATACATTTATATTTTTTTATACAA
Source organism: Lysiphlebus fabarum (assembly GCA_011426435.1). Lineage (NCBI taxonomy): Eukaryota > Metazoa > Arthropoda > Insecta > Hymenoptera > Braconidae > Lysiphlebus > Lysiphlebus fabarum. The sequence goes on from WSYQ01000060.1 coordinate 522,854, forward strand.
TGTATATGTTTTACACAATTATGAAATGGGTTAATTGATTAAAGTTTATCAATTATTAATATTATTTCTATTTTATTTGTATTTTTCATTCACACATTCACATACTTTTAAACTGTACAGTTTATTCAAATTATTTATTAATTATTGTTCAAAGAAAAACAAACTTAATTTTTCTTTTCCCAATAATATTATTTTATTATTTATTTTTTCTCTAATAATAATAATAATAATATTATTATTATTATTCTTTTACTTGGTTGTACAAACACGTATACATATTTATAATTTTTTATTTAAGTAGAGCCATTACAACAGAGTATTTATTAAAATACCTATTTTTAATTGTTATAATTCCATGAGTATATATTACCTATATACTTTTAGCTATGTATTATGTGTTTTTATTATTTATTTTGTTTTTTAAACGTATAACTTTGACTAGAAAAAAAAAAATATGTGTACACAACAATATCAACATAAAAATATGTATACGATAATGATTTGACTGTTTAATTTATATAATTTTCATCGATTTCTTACAAGTGTTTTTGTTTTTTAAGTTTTTTAATTATATTATCAACTTGAGTTTATCAAAACAAATACTTATTGAGCTACGCTTAAAAGAACCAGCTTTTCCTTTTTTTCTTACCAATTAAAAAAAAAAAAAAAAAAAAAAAAGCCTTTATTACTTATATCATTTTATAAAACAATAATCTTTTGAACACTTATCAAAATTTATTCAAAAGATACTGAATTTAATTAATTAATTTATTTTGATAATAATGATATTTTGGAAGAGCCACTTGTTTATTATTTGTTGTTATTTAAGGCAGAGAATATATAATATTATATCAAGAAATTTCAGTCATTCAATAATTTTTAGGCATTTGATTCTTTGAGATTTTGTAATTTTTCAAGTTGATCTGGTTGTAATTCATCTGGAATACTTGCCCTACCACCAACTAACATTTTTTCTGGTATAATATCATCAGCCTGTTCGTCATCACAACTCGTTTCATTTTCAGTATGCATCATTTCAATGACAGTATTTGTATAAGAAGGTAATGTTGACTGTGAATTATCAGCTGTACTTGGTCCCGACGTTGAATCCGCTTCACTGCCAGAACTGCTACTCAATGGAAATGGTGCTGAATCTGTTGGAAGATCATCAACTATTGATTTATCTTCAATATCTTCAATATCTTCAGACATATTAACAGCAACAGCAACAACACCAACAATAACTTCAGAATTATTATTAAAACTTACTTTATTATTGGTGTTGTTGCTATTGTTGTTACTATTATTATTATTATTATTATTATTACTATTATTGTTGTTATTATTATTAATAACATTATTTGCTGCAGCTCTTTCTGATTCAACTGTGACTTGTTGCTCTTGTATATCCCTTTGTTTTGATAAAGATTCAGAATTTTGTTTATCGTCATTATCATCATTATTATTATCATCGCCATCATTATTAGTAAGTTTATCAGTTGGGGGAAATGATCGTTCAATTTCTTCCATTGGTGTTGCTGCAGTTATAACTATTTGTGCTACACCAAGACCAAATTCATCAACCTCTTCTGTTGTTGATTTTGATTCATTATTATGTTTTGCATCTACATCGTCTAATATTATCTGTGCATATAATTTTTATTTATTTTATTTATACATTTGTCAAATAAATTAAGTAAATGTACAAATTTTTAATAAAATAATTTTCCTTGAATTACCTGTTTTCCAGTTTCATCCGAAACTTGAACAACTGTTTTATTAATATAAAAAAATTAAATATTAATATTAATATTATCATCATTTTGAATAACACATATTATATATTTAATTAACATACTACATATTTCTGGTGCTGTTGATTCATTTGAAAATTGAGCACCATAATGATCTTTTTGTCCTCTTGTTAATTTTATTGCAAATCCATCATTTTGTTCACCATTAGCCAATTGTATTTGATTTTCATTAAATTCTTTTTTTTTTTCCTTTTCTTCTTTATCTTGTTCTAATTAAATAAATAAATAAATATACAATACAAAATAAATTAGTTAATATATTATGATTGATTAACTCACCATTGAACATTGCTCGATTGAGTTCTTCAGCAAGAACATATTCTGGAATTTCCGGTGGTGCAAATACTGGTGGTGCTGAGCTTGGTGGTGTTGTATCTTCATCCTAATTAATTAAATAAATATTAAAATGTAATTTTTATTATAATACAATAAATAATAAATAATAAATTACTTCTGGAGTTAATGGAGCACCATCAGGTGCACATGGTTCAACAACGAGAGATGGAAATATGCCTTTTTGTCCACGCAGTTCACCCTCCCACCATCCATCATCAACATCATGTGGTTCAGTTTTTATTATTTTAAGTACATCACCTTCAAAAAATGATAATTCTTCATCGCATGTTGCATCATAATCATACAATGCAATGCAATATTGTGACAACAATATATCTGATATTTTAACATTATTATTATCAATTATATCAGCATTATTAATATCTTGTTGTTGTTGTTGCTGTTGTTGGGATGATTTATTATTTATTGTTAATTGTGCATCAGGATCAACAGCATCATGATCATCAATTGTATAATCAACTGATGAAAATGATATTTGTGTTACAAGTCCAGGGCCATGTGATGATAAACCAACAGATGCAGCTTGTTCACGTTCAACATCAAGATAATTTTGAGGAACAAAACCTTCTTCACCACGATAATTTCTAGCACGTAACCAACCATCACCATCACCTTCACCAACTACTTCCAATTGTTCACTCTCAACAATTGATAACTCATCTGGATTTTGTGCCTGTTATTAATCATTAAAAATTTCATTTATAAATATTAAATAATCATATATTATTATTATTATTATTATTATTATTATTGTTAAATACATACTGTGTATGAGTAAAGGGCAGTACATTTGTAAATTTGTTGATTTTGACTAGATAAATTATTGATGATATCTGATTTTTCCATATCAGCCATATCATCTTTATCATCATTAGCACCCCAATCAATTGATGTTGGATCATCATCCCAATCAGCAGCCATTTGTTCAATTTTTTTTTGTTCTTGCTCGACAAGAGCTTAAATTATTTAAATTATTAATACAGGTATATATAGTAGCTGTATATTTATTATATATAAAATTTTATTATTACCATCAACATCAGAACTATCATGTCTTTCTCTTTCATCAGAATGAATCTCATCTTGATCTTGTTGATATTGTTGTTGTTGTTGTTGTTGAGTTGTCAATTGTCGTGCACTACTACCTGGTCGTTCAACTGTTGTTAAATCACTGCCTGCATCATTATCACTATCATAAAATGAATCAGAAGATGGATTTTCCTGTATAATAATGAAAACACATTATACATACATTGTATATATGTAAATTATTTATTTAATAAATATATATTTAAATTACCGCTGCACCAGATGCATCAGTTCTAACAGACAATGAACTTGCTGAACGTGGCATGTCATGAATACTCAATGTATCAATTTCTTGAAGAAATTCGTCGACATTAACTAAATAATAATATTTATTATTAATTTATTATAGATAATAGTATAAATAGTAAGTAGCTGTATTTTTTTTTTTTTTTTTTTTTTTATAATATTATAATTACCTCCTCCTAATCGTAAACACTCTATTTTTGCTTCAGCTTTCATTTTTGATGTCTTGAAATAATAATAACAATATAAATTATTATAGGTATATTCTACATATAATAAATAAATATATAAAATTTATGTAAATACCTCAGCACGTCTGATTGCTTGTTTTAAATCATCAATCTTTGTTTCTAAATCTGGTCCATTGGGATCATTAGGATCACTCTGCAGTGAAAAAATTATCAAGTAATTATCAAATTAATTAATTTAATTTTTTTAAAAATAAAATAAAACCTTTTGTCCTGATTCTTTGAGTTGTTGAAGTGTCTGAAGTTTGCGTGTATTTTCTCTGGCATTGCTGACTTCACGTGCAATTCTGGCTGCCCATCGACGAGCTTCTTTGCCCAATGTTGTTGAAGCAGAATGATCAGCAGTTACCCTATTTTATTTTAAATTTATTATTTATTTATATGTAGGTAGGTAGATAGGCAGTTATATATATTTTACCTGTCAAGTTGATCATTGTCACAAGGTTCAAATTCATATTGTATATGTTGTTTGAGTACTGGATAATATAAATTGCAACATTGTATATTATATTCACGTGTTAGCTTAAAATAAATAAATAAATTGATTGATAATTTTAAATATACCTATATGTATAATAAATAAATAAATAAATAAATAAATATTTACTTGTTGTGCTTGATCACGAATAATTCCAAAACTATTTTGTGTTGCCATACATGTTAATAATTCAGTACGTCCCATTAGTGTTAAATATTCTTGGACTTTATCATAGACACCCTGTTCAATATATTGCATTGTACTTTGTAAATCAACAGCAAAATAACGATTTTGATGAGCATTTGCAGCAGCAAGACTTAAAAGATAATCATTACGTGCACCTGTAGATTTTTCATCAAGGGCATCACGTTTTGATGTAACCTGAATATATGATATAAATATAAATAATATTATATATACCTATATCTATTAAATATAAATTATTGTTTATATTATTTTTGATTTACCTTTGCACTATTTTTTTGTAGTGATGTTATTGATTGAAAAAATGATCCTTTTTTTTTCTTTAATTTTTCTTCAATATCTTTAGCTTTATCACGTACATCATGAGCACAATGTTCTTCATCAAAATAAAGTTTTTTAGTTTTGTCAACATCTTGAACAGACATTTGAAGTTCTTTTTGTACAATCATAAGTTGATCAACAGCTTTTTTTGATATTTGCATTTTTTGCATTCTAAGATATTTGGCATCATCAGCAATTTGTTGTTGAAATACTTCTACAGCAGCTAAACGTGCTCGTGCTAATTTTTCATTTTCTTCAAGTACTGTCCTCCATACACTCCACATATTCCTTGAATAAATTTTATTTACATTTTATTATAAATAAAATAAATTTAGAAAAATATTTATTAATATTATTTATTACCATTTGTCATCAGCTCCATCAATTTTTAAATCTGGAATATTTGGTATTTTTTTGTTTAAATAAGCTGATGATATTTTTAGCAATGCCTCTGAATATGACTTTTCAATTGCTGATTTTTTTAATGTAAAAGTTCTGAAAAAGAAAAAAAAAAAAAATAATTATAATAATTATAAAAATCTTAAATCTTAAATCTTAATTAAATAATAATAATATTTACCTGATATCCTCGAGAAGATCACATTCATGTTGATTTTTAGCATGCAATTTTGCTGCTTGTTCAGTATGAACATTTTTCAGGAACTTGGCATAGTTACCCTGTTATATATTATATTATTATTAAATGTATATATTTTGACATAAAAATTATATCAAATCAATTTTTAAAAAATAAAGAAAATAATAATGATAATAGTTAGTACGCGTGCGGTGGCAAATAATATTAATCGATTTTCTTTGGTGGACAAGCAGTATGAGCAAGCTTGAATGTAGAAAATAGCTCGCGTGAGAAAATTCACTGTGGGCCACGTATATAGATACATATTATTATTATTATTATTATTATTATCACTATTAAGTACAAATTTTTTTAGTAGCAAAAAAAAAAAAAAAAGAATCAATCAATCAATATATATCGGTATATATGTATACTTATAAACATTGAATTATAAAACAATTAATTAATAAAAATTTAAATATACACTGATTTTATAAAAATACAAAATTGATTTAAAAAAAAACATTTTTTATTAATTTATAAAACAAATAAGTATATTTTAATATTTATTTTTTTGATTATTAACTTACTTTTCTCGGTGGCGGTTGCATGTTTAAGTCTCACAGTCTGGTAATTATCCAGTTTCAAAAAATTTGTTATTTATAAATAATTATTTATTATGATTAATAATATTTTAAAAAAATATAATAATATCATCAGTAAAAGCACACTTGTTCAGCAGTGTTCAGATGCAAGTTTTTATGCTACTGGCCTCTTGGCCTCTACTTGGTAATATTATTGATCGAACCAGCGCCTGCGTTTGAACATGAAAAAATATTCATCACAATACTTATAAGTACCGATTTTATTTTTTTTCCAATATGATATATACTTATTTAAAATTTTTAATAATCATTATAAATTAACAAAACAATTGTATTTTATATTGATATTTTGTTTTGTCTTTATTGAAATAATTTTCTATAATTCTTATATACAAAAAAAAAAAAAAAAAAAAAAAAAAAAAAATGTATTATAAATTAATTATTATGATTATGATTATTATTATTATTGTAAAACTTCATCAGTGAGTAAATGAAGAGCCATTGCTCCATCAATATCAGGATCTACACTACCACCACGATAACGACCACCACCACCTCCACCAACACCACCAACATCACCAACACCACCACCTCCACTACCAACAACAGCAACAGCAATTGCATGTATACCAGGTTCTAGTGTTTGTACAACATCAGCTTGATGTAATTCAATTGGATTACCACTAGCATCAAGAGCAGGATCAGCAGTTGCTTCAGCAAGATTTGTAACTGATTTTGATTTAACACATTGAAAATCAACATGTCGACTTTTGGCTTCTTCTTTTTCCCATGACATATGAATAAATGGACGTTGTACATAATTATATATAACTTCAGCTCTTCCTCCAGCACGTTTTTTAACTTTTTCTTTGTATGTTGGATAGCCCTCAATACCAAGACGTATTTTTTTTAATCCTCGTTCTTTCATAACTTGTTTAGCAACATCACGATTTTCAATATATTTAAAAAATCTATACATGGCTGTACTGTTTACCGCTAAACGTAAATAATAATAATAATAATAATAATAATAATAATTAATTTTTGTTAATAAAAAATATAAATTAAATTAAATTAAATATAATTACTTTGTGAATATTCTTCACCCATTTGTGGTGGATATTCTTCATCCCAATCAACCATATCATCTTCAAGAAGTACAACAATATGACATTCACGATCACCTCTACGTGCACTATTAACCATTAATGGTAATATAAGATCTTCTAAAAATACTTCAAATTGACATCTAGCACCTTCATTTGATAATTCATGAAGCAAACCTCCTGATTGAAAATATGTTAAATTAAACAAAATTAAATTAAATTAAATTATATTAAATAAAATATTATACTTATATAATAAAATAGTACCAACTTAAATTTTGACATTTAACAGTATTTGCATCAAATGGTACAAGTAAATAATCACATGCTTCACGTAATTCTTGTACAGTAACAGTTGGTGGACATCTTATAATACCACTCTTGTAATATTCAAGTATTGAACGAAATACCATTGCAGATATACCCTCAGCAACTTCATATTCACCTCTGTCATTTTGTTGTGCAAATTCAATACCTGAACTAAACATTCTACCAAGCATTGTATTTGGATGTGCTGTAAATAAAGCTGGATCAAGTATAAATCTTGTATTATCAACAATAAGTGTTATTCTTTCATCACTTGGTTGTGGACTAGTATTTATAATTCCAGTAGTGGTTGTAATTGATTGTTGTAACGATAATGATGATGATGATGATGATGGTAGTGGTAATGGTGGTGGTGGTGGTGATGGTAGTAGTGGTAATGCTGTTGATGTTGTTGATGACGTTTGATTTTTCATAACAATACCAGATGGTGGTCTAGATCTTAAACATAAAAACAATAACAACAATTATATGTAATTATCAATCTATTATATTGCTATATAGCCATTTATAAAAATAAATTGTCACCTTAATCTATTTTTACATAGTCCTCGATGTCGAATACGTTCATCTGTATCTTTGTACTCTGTTTCAGTATCACTGCTACTTTCCAAAAAATAATTGAGACGATCACCAGGATTTGCCATGTTGAAACAGCTATCAATTGATTTAATTTAAAGAAAAAAAAAACCAGTCTAAATTTAATATGTTATTATATTTTAATTTACAATAGATAATAATAAATAGGTACATTTGAACTCACGTGATTGACCATTGACAGCACACCAATAAATAGTGTACAACTTTTTTTTGAATCCACAGATCTATGTAATATCAATTTTAAATTCAATTAGAAAACAACAGCAATAATAATAATAATAATAAAACAGTTGTTTATATTAATAAATTATTATTATTATTATTATTATTCTTTTACTAATATTATTACAAATATAGGTATATGTATCTACCTACTTTTATTTTTTAACTGCGTAGGTGTATATTCATCTGTCAAATCAAATCAATATGATATTTTTATCAATCAACATATTTATTTTCAAATATTTATTGGTATACTTAATTTATTTCTATAGAGATACGTTTTATTAATAGCTGGTATAGAAATTTTTATTATTATTATCATCAATCCGTTTAAAAATTTATTATCATTGTCATTTCTTACACACACACACACACAGTCATGTAAAATTGTTGTTTTTTATATTTTGTATGTATGAGTAAATAACTGAAATTCTCCAGATATGCGCAATTTGTATGAGAATATTACATATTAAGTATAAATATTATTATTGATTATTATAATAATTGTAACAAAAATTATGGAATATTATGGGTATAGATATATTTAAAATGAAACAATATTAATACTTAGTATATTAAATTTCTTGAGTAAATTATTTTTTTATTTTTTGAAACATGACAATTGTTTTTTGTTTTTTAATTATTTTAACTGCAAGATATTTTTAAATAACCACATCTTATGCTTCTTCTGAAACAAAACAAAGAAAAAAATACAAGATTAATATTATTAAATTAAAATAAATATAAATTATTATTTTGGTAGGTGGTTTATTTATTGGCAAGCAGCAATATTAGTTTGTCATTAATTGATAAGTATCATCACACAATGATTGTTATATCATTCTATGATTATTATTTATTTATTTATTTAATTGATTTTTTTTTTGGAGTAAAGGATTATTATGTATTATATATTGGGTATATATAAATAAAATTGCAGGAAGACACACTGTTTTTTTTTTTTTTTATGCCTATAACTTACAGTATGATGAATCAATTACAACTTTTCAGCTAAAAAATTTATTATAAATAAATTATTATTATTATTATTATTATTATTATTATTATTGATATATGTAATATAAATTTTAAACTTTAAATTAATATACTTATAGGTAATAACTTACTTATGGGTTTTCCATCTTTCCATGCTGTAAATTTGACATGTGATTCATCACGTTTTGCTGCTTGAGCTCTCAATTCAGGCTTTAATGCCTGACGAACCAACTTTGCAGCAATTTGAGAGTAATTAACATAGCTAAAAATATGAAAAAAAAATTAAAATAAATAAATATATATATATTAATATGTTATTATAATTAAAATAAAAGTATCAATTGATAGCTATAAGACTTTTTTCATTTTCATCAATGAGGTTACGTAATTTTTTTTCAAATCGAATGATTTAACAGTGGCTATTTATTTATTTATTTAAATTTATTATTATTATTATTATTATTATTACTATTATTTTTATTGCAATTAGATTTATACATACTTGAGTCCTGCTTGTCTCCACGCTGACATTTTTAATTGATATTTATTTATGTATTATATAATATAATATTTAATAAATGTTAAATGTTATATTTATTTATTTATTTTTATGATATAATTTTTATAATAATATATATATGATATACCAAAAGACAAAATTTATATGCACACACAAGAGAGTTTATAGCAGTTTTGATACATACATATCTACATATACAATCCTATATATATATATATATATATACACACACACACGCCAATGCAGTTTTACATTTAGAGTGTGCTGCCCTCTATTTATCAACAGTTATCTTACTTACCAACAAAAATACGCGCGTAAATTAATTTAAATTTAAATTGAGGTATATTAGCTATATAATTTTTTATTGTTAAAAAATAAATATATTGTGAGAGTTTTTATGCATAATATATAAATAATAAACTATAGATATATATTCAATGTACTTGTACTATATTATTATTATTATTATTATTATTATTAATATTAAGATATTATTAAAGAAAAAATTAATAATATTTACAAATTGTGTAATTTAAAAAAAAAAAAAAAAATTATTGATTACACAATAGATATATAAGTATCTACTTGCAATGTCAAGGTTGAAATTAATTAAATTATTGGTGTATATGCGTATACCTATAAAGTAATTGATATATTGTTTTGATAAAAATATCATACAATTTGATAAATAAATTATTATATAATATATATAATATTTAATAAAAATTTATTGATAATAAATTAATTAAAAGAAAATTAAATATTCACATTGTTTTTTGTTTCCATTGTTATTTGTTTTGTTTTGTTTTTATTTTATTTTAATATAATTTTTTTCCCATTATTATATATAGACACACATCGTATGGTAATTAATTAAAGCGTGTTGTTCATGAGGAGGCCACTCGGTTTTCAAGGTTTGTCACGATTCAAGGTTAATTTTTTAATTTTTTTTTTATTATTATTATTATAATTTAATGAATTTTTGTGTATTTGAGTGATGTGTAAATATTTAATCATTTAAATATCATTATTATAAATTACACATTGTACATATATATTTCACAATATATTTCAATCAAACATAATATATTTATATATATTTACAATTTTAAATTTTGATTTGATAATACATATATATATATATATGTATGGAAATGAAGAAAGATGACATTCATTTAAAATATATATATGCATATATAATATTATATAATAATATAAATATATAAAAATAAATAAATAAATAAATAAATAAATATATTTGCGAAAACTTGCAGTGTTTACAAGTAGGCCATGGCTTTTCTTTTATATTTAATTCTCGCGGACAAATAACATGCATCAAGACGTAAATTTTTTAAGACCAATAAGATTTTCATTGAAAAAAATATAAAATAAAATAAAATAAAACATATTTATATTTGTATATAACATATAAGTATATACATATACAATATAACAATATATAAATATGCATTACGAAATTACTACATTAGTTTGTTGTTGGATGGACAAGTGATAAATAAATACTCAACTTATTTGACTATATATAAATGAAATACAATATTTTGGACGCGTAACTTGTTTGCTCGTTAACACGCGGTGAATGTACCTATATATATATATATGTATAAATAATTATATATTATTATTACAACTAGAATTAAAAACATATTTGATTATTTTGTCAATATAGTTGAATGAATGAATGAATGAATGAATAAATAAATAAATAATAAATGATAATATATATATACATATATAGGTATATATAATTGGTATTTCATTTTATTCTCAAGAGCTATATAAATGATTTCGTAAACGCGTTTATATTTCTTTGCATATTTCGTATTTAATTTTTGTTTTTTGTATTTATTTATTTATTTAATTTATTATTTTTCAATGCTTTTATCCTTGGGATGTTTGACACGTTCACCATATGCCAGTAGAGCATGCACAAATGTCTTTATACATATATATATACGCATGTGTGTTTTATATATTATTTAAAATATTTATATTATTTCACATATATATATATTATTTATTGCACGCATATTATTTTGAATATTATATTATTATAGTCGCATAGTCATATGATGAATATAATATATCAAGATCTTATGTTGACCCATAAAATATATGTGCGATTATAATTATACCTATATATTATATATTCTATACAGTGTATATATTTGTTTGTTAAAAAAAAAAATCTTGAAGAAATATTTTTGATGATGTTTTTTATTTGCATGGTGGGAAATAAATTAATCTTCAGATGAATTATACTGGCAAACTTGTTGTGTTTCGACGGCGGATATCCGCATATGTACCACACATTATACATATATATATGTATTATATATCAAATTTCAACAATATACTTTGAAAAATATATATATGTATAAAAATTAATTAATCAATCGCGAGCAACATGTTCCGGTAACTTGCATCATCATTTTTGTAAATATACTTCCGGAATTATTGCGTAATCAGAAAATAATCGTCTTGAAAATTCTACATGTAAAAAAAAAATTAAAAAATATTATACATACTTGTAGCAAATATATATATATATTTAGGTATAATGATAATATATATTTTATATAGATATAATTATATTTTTTTTTTCCATTTGCTATTTTATCTATTTTTGTAATATACAGAAAAAATAAAAAAATAAACAAATAAATATATAAATAAAAAAGTTGGTATAGATTCAATCGTATTTCCTTTGGTTACGCGTGAATCACTGTACGTCCCGCTGCTTATCTTAATTGCACCGTTATCCTCATAGCTACCATGTGAATATTATATACATATATATAGGTATAGACCCGCAGCTATCATATAACAAAATAAAATATACATGTTCATATTTTTCACTTACTGTTTTTTTTTTTCGAGGTCAACTATTGTGATCTGAAAATGTTTTAAAATCAAATGGACAATTATCAGTTGTGTGTCTATGCACTTTTAAAGTTGTTTATAAATATTATAACTTATAACTATATACATAAACATATCAGTATAGCATAATAATTATTATTTTAAATTTTTACACGTCTCTGTTAAAATGAATCACAAACTGTAACATTTTTTATTGATAAATTTTCCAAGAATAATTAATAAATGATGCGATTCAATGCAAATCGATAAATTATATATACATATACAAATAATAGTAAATATATATATATACATATATATGTATTTAACAAATAAATAAAAACGCAAACACTAAAAAATAAATTACATATATATACTATCTTTTTCATGTCATCACTTGTTAATTATGACTGCGTTATATTGCAGTGTCAACTTAAAAAATAAAACATCAGGTGTAATAAATTATATTGTACATATATATATATATATGCGAATACATAATGTATATTATTATTTAATATATAAAATATTCACAGGTTTAACCAAATAACAAGATAATATAATATATTAAAATATATGAATTAGTCAATTGGTTGATTAATGATGGTCACACACAAGACAGTCACTCTCCGCATCTTATCATATATATATATCGTAATTCGTGTATCTATACATAAAAAATAAAAAATTATCAATTAAAAGTTTAAATACAAATTATATATTATATCAAGCTGTGTTAATAATTTATCATTATAATTATTGTTTTTCAATTATAACCAGCTGTTTTTATAAATTAATTGTCAAATTTGTACAGTGACGTAAATATATATATATATATATATATATATGTACAATAATAATTTAATAATATAATACATATATCACAGTAGGTAAATTAATATATCAATAGGTATATATGATAATATTCGGGAGAGACGATCAAAGTTGCAAAGAAGGACAACGGCTGGTTGGTTGACTGTCGTTTTTTGAGATGCAAAGTTGTCCTTCGTTGTCGTCGCAACGAAAAACCGGAACCCGCATTTAATAATAATTATTTTTATGGACGATTGACCTCCAGATAGAAAGGAAATAAAAAAATAACATTTATTTATTTATTTATTTATTTATATTTATTTATTTATATATTTATATATAAAATAAAATGAAAGGAATAAGATAAAGAGTTTATATATTTCATATATACATGTATACATGCGCATAAATGTGCAATAATTAAATGAATAAATATAAAATGTTGAATTTAAATTTGAAAAAAAAAAAAAACCGCAGTGATTACTGTTGTTGCATTATATATGATATATATATAGTAGCAATATCTGTAGTAGCTGTATATATAATAATTGCAGTCGGGGGATAATAAATAAATAAATAAATAAATAAATAAATAAATAAATATATAAATAAATAAATATATGTGTGTGTAAAAGGAGAAAGGGGCCAAGAAAATTAAGTGAATAACTTTGAAAAAAAATCATTAGTCAAGGATTGGTCAAGCATCCAGTAGTCGTCTAATCTCTATAATGCAAATATATATACATTCTCAGTATACGCATAAATATTTTACGAGGAAAATTTGTATGTTTTTGAAATGATATTATAATATACATATAATACTGTAGTATGTATACATATACTGATTAAATATTTTAATACATCATTATCATTTATTATATTGTCAAGTATTTGTTTAAAATTTTAACAAAAGTACATGTGATAACTGATGTGATGATATATTATATACATATGTATAATAATAATAATAATAATAATAACTACAGTAAATAAATAAATAAAAGTGGAAAAAGAAAAGCCACGTTAATCATGATAATGATATTATTGATTTAGTAAGATGTAAATAATTCAAAAAGTGCGTTTAATTATATTATTTATTTATTTTTTTAATTCACACAGGTATTATATATATGTAAAGCTGGTTGTTGGTAATACAATCATTTAGTCAGTCAGTCAGTCAGTCAGTCAGTCAATCAGTCAGTCAGTTAGTGAGAGAATAAAAATCAAGTATTTGTAATACAACATGGTCATATTATAATATATATATATATATATATATAGGTATATAAAAGCATACTTTATCACATATATATTGAAACGAGGGAATCGTGTGACTTGGCAATTGGCAAACAGTACTGATCTAAAGACTGTTGGTTGTTCAGTTGTCTCAAAACCCCTGAGTTGTTCGGACGTTTTTCAAATTTTTCACCTTATATATATGTATATATAATAATGATAATTTACATATTTATATTTAATTAATAATTTTCTTAGCTACATGTCAATTATTTTTCATAAAGTGAAGAATATTATATGAAATTGAAAAAAAAAAAAAAAAAAAAAAAAAAATATTTTAATTTGTGATTTATCTAAATATATTTTAATCGTGTTTGAATGTGAGTAATTTTGTTTTTATCTATATGTATATCTATATATTATTTTAATTATTGATAAAAAATGTATACCCATGAATTTTAGTATATATATATATATAGGTATATAGGTATATAGGTATATATACATATATATATATCACCAAACAATATACCGACAATCATATACATTGTTGTTAAAACAATTTAAAGTATATATTTGACGCAAATATTATAATTTATTTGAAAACTTGGTTACATATATTAATCAAGATATAATATGGAAAATTTAATGTGATATATATATATGTTTATATTAATAAAATAATATTTGAATTTTATCAAGTGCAACAGTTGTCAAGCTTTGTATACATATATATAATAATAATAATAATAATAATAATAATAATGAAATATTATATTATGATATTGTCGCAAAAATGCTGAGACTTGTGTATATATTATTATTATATTATTGTATATATACATTGCAATGTCATTGGATAATTTTAATTTTTTATAATTATAATTATAAATTTTATAAGATATTTTATGAGGAAGTTTTTGATACACGATATAAATTATTTATTTATTTATTTTATTTTATTTTATTAAACACACACGGACATGTAAAATATCACATTAATAAATATAATATAAATCATTAATTATATTTATTATATTTATTATTGTCACATACATACATATACATATATGCTTTCTTATTCATATACCCCAGACAATAATTATTATTTAAACAATTTAAAAATAATCATGCACCACGAGGATATATAATGTTATAATCGTCAATGACCGTCATTATAACACAATTATTATTATTATTATTATTATTATTATTAATCCATTGTCATTTAAAGTTATATATTGTCGCGCGTATATTTTATATAAAAATAACGATAATATTATAATAATAATAATAATAATAATGGTACTTGTTGTTTTTGGACATTGTCATTATAATTGATTGATATATTATAATTAAAAGTTGATCTGATCCTTTGTTCATAAAAAGTGTGTGACAAATTTTTATATTTAAATATGTATACAATGCAACAGCCACCACACAACAACAGTACAGGTGAAATTTTTATAATATTAATATATAATAATATTTAAAGTCAAGTCTACTGCAGTTTATGATATATACTTTAAATATATATATAGCCAAGTATAGCTAGCAGCTATTATATAGGTAGCTTGATCAAGTCAACCAAACGTATATGTGGAGACGCGCAATCTTTATCTATACGTACTACTTGACTGCAGTGATTGACATGCCATTATCGATCTATTGATCTATCAGTGGTGCAGTGATTGTTGTTGTTTTTTTTTCATATACAATGCAACAATACTTGATTATTTATACATTTTTTGTTTACATTATATACATACATACATATGGTATATAAATATTTATGTTAACCTGCACGCAGCTCGTGAAACTTTTTCAATTTATCTATTTTAATAAATTAAATATAAATAATAATAATGCTTGCAAGTAATATATATGTACAGACTTTTTTATCATTCATTTTCAGTTGACACAGCTTTGTTTTTTTTTTTTATAAAAAATTTCATTCATAAATAAAACAAGTTTTTTTATTTTTTATTTTTAATTAATAATTATTGTTACAAGTATATAATATAGGCGCATAGTATACCTATACCTATATATATTAAAATTATAATTTTTAAATTGAAATAAAGAAAAAAAATATGGCCTTCAACTTTTATCACAATTGTATATTGTAAATTATATACATATATAAACATGCGAGAGTTGCGTTGCGGTCAATTTCACGCTTATTCAGTTCTAAAACAGCAATCTGCACTGTATATATGACTATATGACTATACAGGTATAATATACCAATAATACTCTTTTTTACCTAGTGTTTAAACTCAATTTTCCTTGGGTCATTTCATTAATTGTCAATGTAATTATATATAATAATAATTTTTATTTTTTTTTTATTTTTCATTTAAATTATAATAGTTTAGTTGAATCAATTTCACTTAAAAAAAAAAAAAAAAACTACAAAACCAACCAAGGTCATGATATATGCAACGTTGTTGTTGTTGTTGTTGCTGTTGTAAATATACATTATGTTAGGTGTTATAATTAATACTTTCAGAAATATTATAATAATAATGATTAGGTATATTTATTTATTTATTTAAATGATGGCATGATATATTATAATAAAAAGGTAAAAAATAAATAAAATTTAAATACCACTACTCATTATTGATCAATTACTTGCAAGTACATAACTATATATACATATAATATAAAGATACACAAATATATACATTTATATTTATATATAGTTGTATTTATTATTATTATTATTATTATTATTATTATAAATGTCCAGTATAGTGAAGGATGCTGGCGTATCAGTGAGTACCTGGTACGTTAATAATATAACGAACCTAATTGTCTTGACTGCAGATAGCTCAACTTATCAGACGTGTATGAAATTATTCATTTGTTCATTTGTTTGTTTTAATCAAATGAAAAATTCATGTATATATGGATTATATAAATACCTATACCTATTTATTCGCACATATGAAAAAAATTAATAATTATTACTAAAATTAATAATAATTGTTTAATATATATATATATATATATATATATATATGTACTTAATATATTTATATTTATGTTTATGTTTATATTTTCAGATAGATAAATAAACATAGAATGGTGGCATCGCAAAATGATGATGGTGGTGGTGGCAGAGATGGTGCTAATGATATAAATAATCAACACAATAATAATAAAAACAAAAATAATAATAATAATAATAATAGTGGTAATGATGATGATGATGATGATGAAAAAAAGAGTCCAATTTATACAGTGTCAGTACATAGTGGTGTTGGTTATAGAAATGAAGGTTTTAAAGATGATAATAACAGTGGTATACCACCAGAGCCAATAAAACCACCAGCATTACCTCAACATAATAATAATAATAATAGTTATAATAGTAATAATAATAATTATAATAATAATAATAATCATCATCAACATCAACATCATCACCACAGTCATCATGATGATACACAATCAAGAAAATTTAAATTATCAAGAAGTGAAAAATGGCGAATATTAAAAAATATTGGAACAGTATCAATAGCATTTATGGTACAATTTACAGCATTTCAAGGTACAGCAAATTTACAATCATCAATAAATGCACAAGATGGTCTTGGTACAGTATCATTATCAGCAATATATGCTGCTTTAGTATTATCATGTATATTTGTACCAACATTTTTAATAAAAAGATTAACAGTTAAATGGACACTTTGTGTATCAATGCTTTGTTATGCTCCTTATATTGGATCACAATTTTATCCAAAATTTTATACACTTGTACCAGCTGGTATATTATTGGGTCTTGGAGCAGCACCAATGTGGGCTGCTAAAGCAACATATTTAACTCAAGCAGGTGGTGTTTATGCAAAATTAACTGATCAACCAGTTGATGCTATTATTGTTAGATTTTTTGGTTTTTTTTTTCTTGCATGGCAAACTGCTGAATTATGGGGTAATCTAGTATCATCACTTGGTAAGTTGTGACAATAAATAAATAATAAAATATATATTTATATAACTATATCATTTATTTATTTATTTATTTATTTATTTATTTATTATAGTACTAAGTGAGGGTGAATTTGGTCATACAAATTCAACAATATCAAATAAAATAAAAAGTTGTGGAGCAAATTTTTGTGTTTCACGTAATGGTGCTGATGAAAGTCTTCAAAGACCACCAGATTCAGATATTTACAAAATATCAGCAATATATTTAACATGTGTTATTATTGCTGTTATTATTGTTGCACTATTTGTTGATCCATTATCAAGGTAAGTTTTATCATATAGATTTTATATCTCTATTGAATTGAATTTTTGTTTTTTTTTTGTTTTTTTTTTAAATTCAAGCAATGACAACAATGACGACAATGATAATAATGACTATGACAACGAGTTATGCAATTATTACAAGTCATAGGAGGCAGGTATATATTCAAAAAAATATATATAAATTTTAAATTATTATAAATATTGCTTTGATGTTGTTTATTATTATTCTAAAATGGCATACATCCGACTTTGAACGCATCAATGCGCAGACAATGATTCCAAGTTTTACATAATATTTTTCATATATATAATATATTATAATATATATATATATATATATAACTATATATAAATATGTATATATATATACTTGTAACAATAATATAATATTATCCTTAAACTTTGTCATCATTTATCATTGTTATCAACGTTTTTGAATTTTTGCTGTATCATAAATTTAATAAATATACATATATAATAATAATAATAATAATAGTTTTTAAATATCCCGCGTTTATCTGTCAGTGAAAATATCAGGATATAGTCAGACATGCTTCAAGTAATAAATATAATATTGAAAAATAAAATAAAAAACGACACCAAAAAGTACAGTATATATGTATATGTATTTCAAGTTGAAAATTGCGTGTCGTATACTATAATATTATTTGTATATATATATATATATATGATATATTTATAATATACAAAATATTATGTGCAAATATAAGATATAATATAATAAATAAATATGCGTGAGTCCTTTCACCTCTTTGGCTATTTATAATAAATAAATGTATATAGATATATTTTATTGGTAAATGTAAATATAGAGGTATACATGGTTATTAAACATTTTAATCGTATTTCATTTGCAAATTATTTTTAAAAAACAATTTTTTCAAACAAAGAATAAATTTTATATATAAATATATGTATATATATATGATATAAATTATTAAATTATTATATGATATACAATAACGGTAAATTTATATTTATTTATTAATTAATAAGACTATTTCATGGGTATAAATTTAAAAAAAAAAATCAAAGGACATTATTTGGGTGCAATATATGTATATATATAACTTGTTTATTATTTCTTGAATCGTACTTGTTTATATTATTACAAATATACAAGGAATGTTGTCCATATTATGCGACATATCTCTTATTCTCTTTACGCATATATACATATTGTAAATTGCAGTACATGCACATTTATTATTATTATTATTATTATTATTATTATTATAAGGTTCATATTTCTCATTATATTTAAAAACCTTAATTTATTATTAGATGCATATAATAATAAATAAATAAATAAATAAATAATACGCATATATAGATATTATATTCAAGGGTCATGGAACCCGTTTTTTTTTTTTTTTTTTTTTAGCGCATGCTTATTTAAGTATATTACATTTATTTATATTTATTTATATATATATATATATATAAAAAAAAGGTCTCGTGTATAGTATATGATATTATAAAATCTGGTTTTAACAAGACACACGTAAACAGTTGAAAAAAAAAAAAAAAAAAAAAACATTTGTATAGGATATTCTGTGCATATATTTATTTATTTATAATATTTTTTCAATTAATTAATTACTTTATATATAATTATTCATACATGCGTATATATGTATTTTATAAATTGAATGTTTTCTTTTTCCGTAAATAGATATGGTGAAAAACAACGTCGAGCTGACAGTCAAGAACTCAGTGGAATTCAATTATTATCAGCGACTGCTTATCAATTAAAAAAACCATATCAACAGTTATTAATACCAATAACAGTATGGATTGGCATGGAACAAGCATTTATTGGTGCTGATTTTACTCAGGTTATTATTAATAAATTTAAATATCATTTAAATTAAATTCACACGCACTACACGACTTGTAATTTTATAGCCAACTTGAATTTAAAAAAAAAAATAAATACAAAACACGTATAAAACATGGATATTGTCATGAAATTTAAACACAAATTAGAATATAAGTATATACATTGGCGAAAGTTTGATTAAAACTGTCAATGTATTTGTCCTAAAAAAAAATTTCAATGTCACATCATGTAACATGATATAGCTATACATATAATATGTAAACGTATAGTTGAAATAAATTAATCAATTATTATTAAATTTCAGGCATATATATCGTGTGCTTTGGGTGTACAAAAAGTTGGCTATGTTATGATGTGTTTTGGTGTTGTAAATGCATGCTGTTCATTATTATTTGGATCTGCTATGAAATTTATTGGTAGACAACCATTAATGGCACTAGGTGCTATTGTACATGCAGCATTAATTGGTGTATTACTTGTATGGAGACCTCATCCAGATAAATCATATGTTTTTTATACTGTATCAGGTCTTTGGGGTGTTGGTGATGCTGTTTGGCAAACTCAAGTTAATGGTAAATATATATATATATATATAGAGAGAAAAATTAATATCAACTAATTATTTTATTTATTTAGGTCTTTATGGTACACTATTTAGACGTAATAAAGAGGCAGCATTTTCAAATTATCGTTTATGGGAAAGTGCTGGTTTTGTTGTTGCATATGCATACAGTACACATTTATGTGCACGAATGAAACTATATGTTATGGTTACTGTACTTATTATTGGTACAATATGTTATATTATTGTTGAAATATTACACAAAAGAAAACAAAAAAGACTCAAAGCCATTGCTGATGATCCAAAAGCTGCTCAAGCTGAAGCAAATAAACCCGAAGAAACAGACGACGAAAAAGATGATATAGATGATGATATTATTATAACACATCTTTAATATATCAACTTTTTATTATTAATCTGCCAATTTTTAATATATAAATATATATATATTGTAATTTATTTATTTTTATTTTTGCCCATTTTACCTCGGTGTTGATAACTCACGCTGTGTCAATTAAATATATATATATGGTATAATTGAAAAATCACGTAATAAATAATTAAATGCATGTTTGCAACGCGGTGGAACATATAGTTTATAGATATACAGCCTATTATAATAAATATACATATGCAAATATAATATATATGTGAAAAACCAGATAACAGTATTCAATTAAAAAAAAAAAAAAAAAATCAATTTTTCAATGAGATAAAAACTCTAATAAATCAATCAATCAATCAATAATTTACATATATTATATTTTATTTTATTATAATTTTATCTAATATATACAATAAGTCAATAAAATATAATAAAATAAAATATATATATATATAATTAAGCAACATTCTTACTGACTGTGAGGATCAATAATCTATTATTAATTATACATGTATTTGTATATGTATATAATATTAACAACACAACATTATTATTATGATTATTATTAAATATCAGCTTATCTATTGTATTTAAGTTTAAAAAAAAAATAAAAAAAATATATCAAAATAATAATGATAATTAATAGCCTCAATATAATAATAATAAAATATTAAAAAATTTCGAAAATATAAAATAAATTAGTATTTTTTTTGTTCAATAGAAAAAAAAATATAATAATAATAATCATCATCATATATATAGTATAATAATATAATTATATAAAAAAATAAAATTAAAAATTAGAAATTTTTTTTCAAGTGTATAACTTGATGGGTTTCTATTGATGATGATGATGATGATGATGATGATAAAGATGATGCGGTGACTGGGTTTAAAATATCGGTACATACATTATGAAAGAACGCGGAAGAATAAAAATTATTTTAAATATAATTTAATTGTATATGACCTCGCTTTGGCCGCAAGACCAATCTCCATATTTTAATTTTTAAGAAAAATAACAAGTTGCTAACTTGCCAACGATAATAATATATATTTTACATAGATAATCCATCAACATCCATCATCACCTATAATATAATATATAATAATAATAATAATAATAATAATAATAATAATAATAATAATTCTATTATTATTGACCAATTATATTTCAAAATTAAAATAATAAATAACTACATTATATACATATAATAACAACAAAAATTGGTGGTATTATTATTATTATTTGTTGTTTTTTTTTTTTTTTTTTTTTTTGCGACCAATTAATAATAATTAATTATATATCCTGTATAGAAAAAAAAATAAAAAATTTATTGTTTTATTACAAATAATTTTATATAATATTAATAACTAAATATAAATGGAAATAAAAAAAAAATCAAGTATAAATAATCATCAACATTAAGATAAAATATATTGTATTATAATAATAAATGACAAATAATAATTATAATAATAACAACAACAACATGATATTTTACTATACATATATGTCCTATATAAATTATCATCAACTAACATTGGATACATCAATATCAATTGTTTCATCTTTAATAAGTGCACGTTTATCTTCTTTAATATTTTTTTGTTTATTACCAGCACCTTTACGTTTACCTCTATTAATAACACCATTTTCATCATCCATCATACGAAGAATTTGTGTTTGATCAGAACTTTCGATTGGTGCAATTGATATATCACGTACAGCACGAAATTTACCACAATTATTTAAATGTTCATTTTCTAAACGAAAAAAATTCCAAACAAATCGTCTGTAAAAAATAAATAAATAATGAAAAATATTAATTATTGATTATAAATATGATTATTTATGATGATGATGATGATGATGATGATATTACCTAAATACTTCAAGTAGAGCAACAATTGATGTCATTATTTCTTGTGGTACACCATTTTCAACAAATATATAACTTATTATCCATATAAATCTCAATACAAAATCTTCAATAATAGCAAAATAATAAAAACCAGCAGATGAATAAACAACTTCTTCACGTAAAAATTTATTTTCATTTGAATTATTATCAAATAATCCCCAATCCATTTTAATATCCCATGTATATGAATATATTGAATTTAATAAACATGAAAATATCCATAACCATAACCATGGACTTTCCCAATGATTTGTATAATCATTTTTATGTATTTGTTTTAATGTTGTTGTTGCAACAACAATAAATGTTGTTGAATATTTACCAGCATTAACAAGATGTGGAAATGCTTCTTTTGAATCACGATAACGTCTTATACATTGAGCAAAACGAAACCATGCTGGTAAACAATTAACAATTGGACGTATATATATTGAATCTTCCATACATTGTTTTGTATTATTAATTGTTGTCCAATTATTATTATTATTTGTAATATAAAAACATATTAAATAATGAAAATCTAATAATGGTGTTACAAGACTATTTAATTGATCAGCTAACCAAAAATCAGCAAAATTAACATATGCAAATGGTGCAATAATCATTCTCCATGTTATACGTAATAACCAAAATCTAGCTTCATAACGAAATATTTTTAATGGATTTAATAAAAATATAAACATTATTATAACAAGTACCAATGGATTTACAAATGGTGGTATACTTAAACTTGATGAATATAAAAAACTTAATAAACTTAATGTCCATACAACACCTAATACTGCAGCAAGTTCCATTAAATGTTGTTCAGATAAATGATTACGTGGATCTAATTCAAATATTAATACATGATTAACACCAGATGAACGCCAACCATAAACATTAATACCCATTAAAAATAAAAATTGTACAATTAATAATGGTCCACGATAAAGACGAAATGCAATTATTAAATTATTATTATTATTATTATTATTATTATTAGAATCATCAGTAGTTGTATCAGTATTTGTTGTTGAATTATGAAATATTGCTGATAATACAACAGTAACAAATAATATTATAAAACTACCAGAAAATAAACCAACTTTAAATGTTGTCCATGGACTTTGATGTTCACCAAGTGGTGGTACACGTAAACGTTTCATAGCACGTTGTCTATCACCACCCTCAAGACCACTTGTTACTGATGCTTCAGTTTCTTGTATTAATCTATCAATATCTTTTGATGTACAAAAATGTGATGTTTCAACACATTCAATACGCCATTTTGATCCACTATCAACAGCCAATAATTTATCATGTTTTTTTAATATTTTACGAAAACCAGTATAATTTAAATTTTGATAATTTTGTAATAATATTAATGATAAATAATATTCAGAAAAACCTAATTTTAATTCACGTAATTTTCTTGTTGAAAATTGTGGTTTTATTGTTGTTATTTTATTAATATTATTATTATTTTTAATATTTCCAAATTGTTCATCTAATGCTGTTTTTAATTCATTTTGTAATGCTGCATATTTACGTGTTGCTTCAGCTAATTTTTCTGAATAAAATGTATTTATTTTTTTTAATTCACGATCACAAAATGTAAAAAATATTTCATCAAATGAAGCAAAATGTCTTGATATTACTTCTGATTCAACACTTTCAGCTGATGGTGCTTCTTCAACAGCAGCATAAAGCATTGCTTTCATTTCCTATTAAACAAAAATATATAAATATAAATACAAGTTAAAGTTTAAGTATAATAAATTAATAATTAATAAATAATAATATCATTAATTACCTCATAGCTTATATATTGTTTTCGCCATTCTGGTGTTATATGAGCAGACAAATGCTCTGCAAATTTCATTTTGCTGCTATTTTAAAAAAATTAATAAAATTTTTTATTTATTCAAATTAATATCACTTAAATAATAAAAAAATTTTAAAAAGCTTATATATGAAATATGTAATACACTTGTAACAGACATAAGTATCAAGTGACTCTTCAAGTCACATGATTATATGTATAATAATATACCTATATAACTTGTTATTATTATTATTTTTTTTTCTCTTTTTACCCTTTTAATAATGTCAATCAAAAATTGTACCTAATAATATACCTATTAATTTGTTTTTTTTTTATTTTTCATTAAAAATATTTTATATACTATTATTTATCATAATTTTATAATAAATAATAATATAAAATAAAAATAAAAATAAAAATAAAAATAATGGAATATTACCTCGTGATTAATTAAGACAACAATAAATATAACCTCGACTTTTTTTATTATAAAATTGTCTTAAAATAATTTAAAAATAATATTAATTGATTTAGGAAAAAAAAAATATATATACTTTTACTTTTAAATTAATACCTATAATATTATTTTTTTATTTTATTATTTATTTAAAATGTAGCCATAAATATAATAAATAATTAGATATTTGTTGTTTTGACAGTGATGATGATGCCAAATGCCAAATGCAGCCAAATGTATATATGTATTGCATATACAATCACACCAAAAAAAAAACTAAAAGATAATACATATATATTATATATATATCTATCTCTATGGTAAAACAAGTCAAAGTAAACTGCGACACATTTCATTTATGTTATTTTGGCTGCATTTTCATATAATAATAAAATAATAATAATAGTATAGTTATAAAAAATAAACAAAATAATAATAACAAAATATTTGTATGTATACTTACTTACCTACATATTTTATATAAAAAAAAAATAAACAACACAAATATATAAACACTGTAGGTATTCACTTGTATATCATATATCATATTTGTTTATAATAGAAAAACAAAATATAATCAAATACTATATTATTGCGCTTTAATAAGCGGCAAATTTTTGATGAATTACTACTTTGGGTATATATCAATATATAATATAATAACAATATACATATGTGTGTCATCTAGATAGCTAGTATATTAGTTATTGAATTTCAAGAACTATCAATCATTAATTATTATTATTAATAAAAACTAAATAAAATCTTACCTTTTAAACAGATGTTCATCATCATCATCATCATCATCATCCCATGATATCATCAAGTGCTGGTACAATTGTGGTTAATCATGAATCATGATGAATCTATTAGCAACCACGTTCAACATCAAAAATATATATAGGTACGTTGAGTTGAGTTGAGTTGTGTTTATCATTACACTTTTTTATATCACATATTTTAATAATTTATTATTATTTTTAGATAAATGTTATACCAATAATAGGTATGATCATATATATATCCTATGTACACTGGACTGGATTATTCAACACAAAACACTTTTTATATCACCATCATTACCGTTGTATCATCACCATCACACAAGTATTTTACTTATTTATTAATTTAAAAAATTATAAGTACATTGTTTGAAAATTTTAAAATATGATATTTACAAGTCAATCACTGATAATATTTTTATCACATTTTTATTTAAACAGAGGCAGCTGTTTCTTGGTACATCAATACACTAACTTTTTAGCTATCTCTCTCTCTGTGTAGCTTAATTATCAAAGAATAATTTAAAATTAAAAAATTTGTTTGATTGATCAAGTGGTACATCAGCATCATGTATGATATTATTAATTATTGGTGTTGAAAAATTATTTTTTATTATCTTGAATTTATCACTGTTACACAACAATTAAATATTGTACATATTGTAGTTTTAATAGTATTTTATATCAATCAAGTATAAATTATTATAACACAAAAAAAAAAAAAATATATGTATAGGTATATATAGATTATTGTATTTGTGGGCAATAAATAAATAAATATACAATAAAAATATTAAATCACAATAAACACTGACAGTACATATATATATTATACAGTACAATTATAAATTAATAATTGTAGACATAAATTTTGATAAACTTATTGTCAAAATACGTATAAGGCAACCTAACCTCAATCAAGTAATTATTGAATTGTTACCATTTAATGATAAAAATTAATTAAATTATATTTGTGTATGTGCTAAATAATTAGTAAAAATAAAATAATATAATATTTATATATTATTTGTTTTATTTTGGAGTAAATTAATCAATTTTTTTTTTTCACTTTTAACAGTACCGACAGTAACCATTATTTTTTCACAAATTTTATAAAATTCAACAATATTTTATCACCCACAAATTTTGTAACACTTTTGTTGTTAAAATTAACAATATATATATAATTAATAATTTTTATAAACAATTAAATCAACTAAATATGAGCTTGCGTCTAAAAAATAACACACACACACACACACGAGTACACAACGACGACAGACGTCTGCGGTCTGCTCAGTGCTGCCACCAGTGCTCAGTGCTTTGAATTAACAATGAAGCTGCCATTTTGAAAAATTTAATTACTGACATATATGTAGATGGCGCGGTTGTTGTTTTTAATTTTTTAAAAAAGAGTTTATCGTTTTAAAAAAAATTATTAATAGGTAAGTATATAATTTTTTTTGAACAATAAATAATAATTTTCAATGAATATATAATTAATTATTAAACTTGGAAATAAAAATGTTCACTATTTAATTAATTAATTATATTGTTATGTATATATGTGTATATATATATATACATTTAATATGACATTATATTTATATTTTCATAAAAAATATTTTCCAACTTTAAATGTTTCTAATAGTTAATATGGAAATTAAATTTAAAAAAAAAAAAAAAAAATTATATATATATACATATACACATATATATGGCCAAATAAGGACCTTCAATGTGGCTTCCGGTTTTTAATAGCGATGCTAACGCCTCAATGCGGCCAATTTGACTATATATATATATATATATATATATATTATCATCATCATCATCTGTGATTAATCATTAATCAATAGCAACATGATGATCAAACACAAATCAAATATTATCGAAAACATGCTCTCCCAAGAATAAAAAAAAATAATAAATCACATTTCAGTCATGCTATCAAGTCGAGCTTTGTAAGTCGCGGCTTGGATGCGTTGCGTTTAAAATTAAATAAATCGGAACGGCTGTTTCAGTTAGACATATGTACTTGTGACTTTCTTTTTCTATTTATTTTATATATAAGTATATATATATATATATTTTGTATAACAAGTTTGTTAGTTGCCAAAAATACGAGATGAACGAAACACAAAAAATTGTTCGTCAATCGTAATAATATTATAATTTTATTTTATTTATTTATTTATTTATTTATTTATTTATTTATTTATTCATTTGTTAATAAGTTATTTGTATTTACATGAATAATTTTCTTAGATTTATATTGATAAATCAAATAATGCATTAATAATAATAATAATAATAAATCAAATGATTTATTTTATATGATAAATTTGTGAATTAATTTGAATAAGGGAAAACTATCAAGTTTTACATTGAGGATATAATATAATAACTGATATTAGGTAAGATAAAATATATATTTTAAATTTTAATTTATATATCATATACTTAAAGATATAATTTTATTTACAAATGTTGATGATGATGACAATAATAATAATAATAATAATTCAAAGATTTACAGGCACACACGCTTTCTTTTTTTTATTTTTATAAATAAAATTTTTTGTCATATTATTCACTCGGTGTGGAACCGTGTGAAAATCTTTTTTTATTATAATTATCATATATGTAATATTTTTGATGTTTAAAATAATTATAATAATATATGTACAATTATTCTGTCAACTAAACTATTTATTATAATATAATAATAAATAAAAAAATGAAAATTTTTTTTTTTAAACAATGAGCCAACACGTACCTATCTGTTTTTTTTTTTTTAATTATTATTATTATTATTATTATTATTATTATTATTATTATTATTATTATTATTATTATTATTATTATTAATATTTTACTTTATTTTATACATATGTATGTGATGTGCAATATGAATAATGTGTGTATATCTGGGTTATGTTAGTGTGCAAGAAAATCAGTGAATTATTTTTTTTTTATTTTTTTATTCCTTTTTAGTTTTTACTCATCTGCTATATGTATGTATGGTATGCTGCTGAAAAATTTTAGTCAGCGTGCATTACTAATACTTGCTATCTTTATGTACTCGTAAAATATATCCTATAATTTTATGATCAAGTACATATACCTATAAATAAATATATATATATATATATATACATATATACTTGTATATCATATATTATACCTATCATATATAGATATAGATAGAGTAATTATTATTTTATATAGTTGAATTTTTGTTGTTGTTGTTGTTGTTGTTGTTGTTGTTTTTGTTGTGTATATGTTTATTAAAGTGGTGAGTGTGTGTTATATTTATAACAAATTATTTTGTGATGATTAATTGATGAATATTATATTCTATATTTTTAATAATAATAATAATAATAATAATAATTTTTTATTGGTGGTGAATGTTATAAATATATAAATACATCATATTCATCATGTAGGTGTATATATAGATAACACAAGACCAATTGCGATCGCGTGGGGCATAATATAAGAGGCAATAAGAGACAATTTTCCATCTATTTATAAAATACAAAAAATATATACCTATAGTTTATTTAATATTATATTATATATATATATATATATAAACAAGGGGATGATGATGATGATGATGGGGATTCACGCAACACCCACGCTGCAAGTGGCCACGTAACAATTATTTATTATCAAAAAATTATTATTAGGTATACCACCAATACCTATATTTACCTATAATAAAATAAACAAAAATATCCTATTACTTGGTCATGTTGTTATTTAAATGGTCATTATACCCATGTACCACATAGATATTTACATATATAGACATATTATTATTATTATTATTATTATTATTATTATTATTATATATACATATAGGTTTAATATATTGAAAATGTAACATTATATTTTTAAAAAAAGCCACAAGTAACTATTAATTTTTAAGGTTAAATTAACAACAAATAGCATATCTATATTTACAGGTGCAAGCATGTCGTTTCGTGTTGTACGTAGCAGTAAATTTCGTCACGTTTATGGTACTGCATTAAAACGTGAACAATGTTATGACAATATCAGAGTTTCAAAATCATCTTGGGATTCTACATTTTGTGCTGTTAATCCAAAATTTTTAGCAATAATTGTTGAATCTGCTGGTGGTGGTGCTTTTATTGTATTACCTCACAACAAGGTAATATTAATGTTATTAATATTATTATGGAGAAAAAAAAAAAAAAAAAAAAAAATTTATTATTTTAAAAATTATAATTGATATTATATAGGTTGGAAGAATATCACCTGATTATCCACTTGTTGGTGGACATAAAGGACCAGTATTAGATATTGCATGGTGTCCACATAATGATAATGTTATTGCATCTGGTTCAGAGGATTGTGTTGTTAAAGTATGGCAAATACCAGATAATGGAATAACAAGAACATTAACTGAACCAGTTGTTGATTTACAATTACATCAACGACGTGTTGGTCTTGTATTATGGCATCCAACAGCATTAAATGTATTATTAACTGCTGGTTCTGACAATTTAGTTATAATATGGAATGTTGGTACTGGTGAACCACTTGTTAAAATGAATTGTCATCCAGATATTGTATATTCAGCATGTTGGAATTGGGATGGTTCACGTCTTGTAACAACATGTAAAGATAAAAAAATACGTATTATTGATCCACGCATTGGTAAAATACTTGAACAAGATATTGCACATGAAGGTACTAAAGCAACAAGAGCAATATATTTACGTGGTGGTTTAATATTTACAACTGGTTTTAGTAAAATGTCTGAACGTCAATATTCATTACGTGCACCAGATATGTTAGGTGAACCAATTGTTATGGTTGAATTAGATACAAGTAATGGTGTTATGTTTCCATTATATGATCCTGATACAAGTTTAGTTTATTTATGTGGTAAAGGTGATTCAGTAATACGTTATTTTGAAATAACACCAGAACCACCATTTGTACATTATATTAATACATTTCAAACACCAGATCCACAAAGAGGTATTGGTATTATGCCAAAACGTGGTTGTGATGTTAATAGTTGTGAAATAAGTAGATTTTATCGTTTAAATAATTCAGGTTTTTGTCAAGTTGTATCAATGACTGTACCACGTAAATCTGAATTATTTCAAGAAGATTTATATCCAGATACACCTGGTGATACTGCTGCAATAACTGCTGAAGAATGGATCAATGGTACTGATGCTGAACCATTATTAATATCATTAAGAGATGGTTATCAACCAACTACCTCCAAAAATAATCAACTTAAAGTTATTAAAAAAGCCAATGTACTTGGTAAAGGTGCTAAAGTTGGAACAAATGCTTCACAACAAAATTCATCATTACAAAATTCTGCAATATCGGTAAATTATTATTATTATTATTATTATTATTATTATTATTAATATTTATTTATTAATTTTTTTTATTTATTTAGGAGGATATTATTAAAGAATTTGCTGAAGAAATAAGAAAACTCAAAGCTGTTATTGTTAAACATGAAGGAAGAATTCGTGTTCTTGAATCAGCAGTTGCATTACAAATGAAAGAAGAAGAAGAAGATACAGCAACAGCAACAAAAAATAATGACAAAGTTGAAACAACACCAACTGAATTTGCTTCTGATGAAGTTTAATTATTATTAATATTATTATTATCATTATTTTTTTTTTTTTTAAATGATTAAACAAAAAAAAATCTCTTCTAGGACAATATACATATAAATACAATTGAGATGGAAGACAAATGTATTTTTTATATAATATAATATAATATCAAACTACATATATAACATGACAAAAAAAAAAAAAAAATATATAAATCATCAAGATCATAAATTATTTTAATATAAAATAATAATAATAATAATAATCTAATAATGAAAAGAAAAATTTGTGTAAATACTAGAATAACAATTGTTGCTTTTAATATTTCAAATGCTAAAAATAATTTTTTGCTACGATCTTTGTTATTTATTGTATTTGTTTAATCAAATAATTCATTCACGGTGCCTTTATAGCTTTTTATTGCTATATATCAATAAATATATTTTATTATTACAACACATTACAACAATTTTTATTATTATACTTACTATATTTTTTTGATTTTAAATATATATAAATCAATTTTATCAACTATTATTATTATTATTATTATTATTATTATTATTAACAATGACAATAAGAAAATGTTTAAAAAATTTTTGAAAAGTATTTTATTGTAAAAAAAAAAACAAAATAAAACATTTTACCACACTTGTTATATCATAACACCAGCAGTGAAATAAATAAATCAATATAAATATATTATTATTAAATGAAAAAATAATTCAGTGAAATAAAAAACAACAATTTTAATTAGCTATATGTATAATAATATACCTTATATTTATTTGATAATTGTGTTGTTGTTGTTGTTGTTGTTCTAGTTATTTCTATCATATATCTATTTAGTATATGTAGCTAAGAAATGTACAGGTGTGCTTGCTATGTTGATGAGAGATTTTTTTCATTCATCTTTATTTCTCTTGGATATACCTTGGATATATTATCATATATATATATTCATATTAAAAAGAAAGAGTATGAAAGAGACAAAAGAACAACACTGCGTCATTTTTGTTTATTATTATTTTATTTTATTTTTTTCTTATCACCAAGTGTGTGTATGTATGTATTTTATGTATGTATATACATACATCTATTATGTGTATTTAAACGATTTTTGAAATATCATATGATATGTTTTTCATTTACAATTGATTAAATATACTTATGTTATATATAGGATAAAATATATCACACGATAAATAAAAGTTTTGTATATAGTATGTACCTCTATATATGATATTTATTCTATACTAAGTACTACATACATAACTCATCAAATACTGCCAATTTTGATTTAACACAAGTGAACACTGCGTCCAAAATATTTCATCGTGTATATTAATTTCTAATTACTCTATAGCTCAATAAAGAGATTAATTATTTGTTGCTATTATTATTATTATTATTACAAGGTACGTTATAGATTTAAAATATCATATAGATATAGGTATAAGTAGGTTTATTTTTAATCATCATATTGTAAAAATAAATTAAAAAAACATCATATACACATACAAAAAGGTTAGTACATATATAAAAATACCTTTATATGGATGTCTATATGATATGGGAAGAATCCTATATTTATGTCTATTTATTTATCTATCTATCTATGTAACATAAAATATAGATAGATATAGGATATATATATATTTCATTTATTATTATTATTATTATTAAATTACTTTTTGTAAGCATTTATATTTAAAAAAAAAATATATGATGACGACATAAATTATTAATCTTATTTACACTTGAATCATTTTTAAGATAACAGACACAAGATAAGAATATGCATTGTCGGTATATATTTATAATTTATACCTATATGTTGACAATATCAATACAAAAATAATAATAATAATAATAATAATAATGAAACAATAATTTGATGATATATTATAATTATATTATTTTTACTTATAAATAATTTATGTATAATTTTTATTTTTCAGTAATAATTTATCAACTAAAAACTGCTTAAATATGAATAAGCAACAATATTATGAAACAACACCACCTCCAATTGGTTTCAATGGACAACAACAACCACCATCATATTCAGTTGCTGTTGGACCACAACAATATCAACCAACTGCACCAACCACAGCTCCTAGTTAATATACATATCTACTTTTATTATAATTATTCAATTAATTACTATCAAATGTATGTTTATTTGTTTGTTTTTTCTTTTGTAGATGTTATTATTGTTCATCAAGCAGCTTTGGGTCCAGAGTCACAAAGAATGACTTGTCCTCATTGTCGTGCTGATATTGCTACACGAGTTCAAAATGAATCAAATAGTAAAACTCATTTGTTTGCACTTTTATGCTGTGTTTTTGGGTAAGATAATATATAAAAAATAATTTTTTCAATTTAATATTAATAATTAATAATTAATAATGTTTCAGTTGCATACCTTGTGCAATTTTTCCTTATTGCATTGACTCATGTTTGGTTAAAAAACATTTTTGTCCAGCTTGTAATGCTTATCTTGGTCAGTATGACAATTAGTATCTATATATACAGGTACAGGTAAATAATACCTATTACATATTTAATCATCATTATAATGAGTTAAAAAAATGTTATAATAAGTCTAAATTAAATAAGAAAAATTTAAAAATCAACACGTTATTATTAAAATTTAATTTAATAATTAATATATTTTACATATAGGTATATTTTTCATTATTGTAAAAAAAAAAAAAAAAAAAAATGCCATTCTTATATTTATATACTTGTATGTATATAAAAATAAATAAATAAACAAATACATCTATATATTATTCTATTGAGGCAACTTTTTTAAATATATATATTAATTAAAACAAGTATATTCTAAACCTATTTATATAAGTACCTGTTGTATATATTAAAACAATTTTTAAATTGAATTGAACGAGCAATACCGAGCTTATACGAAATATACTTATATATATATAGGTATACTTATCAATGATGATGATGATGCAGTAAACTTTGTACTTCTTGTAAATTACTTTTTCTTTTATTTTTATTTTTTTTTATACTTATATACTTACTTGTATAAAAATAAATGGGTTAATATATAATAATATGATATCAAAGTATTATTGCAATATGTACCTATATACTTAGTAATTAGTGTCTGTGTGTATATACATATAAATTTAACAGTTGTGATTGTGATATGTGGTACTGTGTACATTGAGCTCTATCACCACCACCACCAACATCATCATCATCATCATCATCATTATCATAGTCGTTGTCGTCAACATAAGTTGTGTATTTAAAATTCAGTAGTACATAGTTGTTATGTTAAATCGTGTACTTTATTATTTTTAACTATATATTTTTTAATTAGAAATATAAATTTGTAAATTATTTTATTGATAAATTTAAAAACTTGCTAGTTTTTGTATTATAGGAATTATATTATTCTTGATATAATTAGGTATTTCTACATATAAAATTATCAAATGACAATTCAAGTGATTTAATTAATATACATACTGATAATTAATTGAAGAAAAAAAAAAAACAAAATCATCAGGTAATTAAGTTGCAGTGTTGTAACATTTTATTGTAAATTTGTAGTACAAATATATAAGATAGTTGTGCATATTTTGCTTGGGTCCAAAGTCCAGTATTTATATATGTTCATGACGCTACACAAGATTCAACGCATTATCCTTTTTTTTTTTTTTTAATACAAGTATATACTTGGCTATATTTTATTAATACTTGTGCATATATTATAATTGTTTTTTTTTTTTTTTTTTTTTTTTTTTTCAACTGTAATATATTTATTGAACACAACTATTTTATTATTTGTTTACTTTTGCACAATAAATATACTTATTATTATAAATTTATTTAATCATCATGTAGCCATGTACAGCTTTCACCAACAATAAGTTTATTTGTAACGACGCTGTATTAACTTTTACCGTTAACTTGAAATTTTTATTTATATATCATACCTATATATATATAAGTAAATAAAATTAATAATTATTTATTTTTTCAGAAATTTGAAACAAGAAATAATAAAAATAATACACGAGAAGAATGGCAGAAGCTCATTCAGCTGTTGCATTTAGCTTTTCGATAACCCATGAAGGCTGGGATGTTAATTTTGATCGAGAAGTTTTACATCTTGTTTGGCAATCTGGTCTAAGATCATGGAAAAAAAGATTTTTTAGATTTCATGCAAGTCATTTATTTAATATACCTACATATAATAATAATAATTATAATAATAATTTGTTATTGGCTTTTTTTTTTTTTTTTTTTATTTTTAATATATTCATCTATATATAGAATAATTTAAAAAATGGAGTTTATCCAGCATCATTAAATAGTCTTTGGTTAACAATTGGCATTGTGAGTGCAATACATTTTGCTGGTTTCAAAGTTCCGTATGACCTAGTCGGCAAGGTCGAGCCATATTTATCTGGGTAAATATATTTTTAATTATTTTTAATAGATAATAAATTGTTTAATTATTTTTATTTATTTATTTATTTATTTATTTAGATCATCAATACCAGCACATTTTTTTGGTTCAGTTATTGTCAGTATATTATTATGGCTCATAACAATATATACATTACGTTATTGTTTAAAAGGTTTATTTATGTATAAAGGTTGGATTTATGAATCTCGAACAAAAGGTAATTCAGCATCATTAAAAACAAAATTATGGATATGTTTAGTTAAATTATTATCTGGTTGGAATAAACCAATGTTATATAGTTATCAAGGTTCATTACCACGTTTACCATTACCAAATGTTAATGATACTATGAAAAGATATTTATCAAGTGTTAGACCATTACTTGATGATGATAATTATAATAAAATGGAAAATTTAGCAAATGAATTTAAAAATGGTATTGGTATTAAATTACAACGTTATTTAATATTGAAATCATGGTGGTCAACAAATTATGTATCTGATTGGTGGGAAGAATATGTTTATTTACGTGGTAGAACACCAATTATGATTAATTCAAATTTTTATGGTATTGATGCAATATTAATGCATCCAACAAATATACAATCAGCACGTGCTGCTAATATTATACATAGTTGTTTACAATATCGTAAATTAATTGAAAGACAACAACTTGAACCAATTATGTTACAGGGTATTGTACCACTATGTTCATGGCAATATGAAAGATTATTTAATACAACTCGTATACCTGGTATTGAAACAGATAAATTAATACATTATAATGATTCAAAACATATTATTATTTATCATAAAGGTTGTTATTATAAAGTATTTGTATATATGAAAAATAGAATATTAACACCATCAGAAATTGAATATCAAATAATATATATACTTGAAAATAATGATAAATTAACATCAATACCAGTTGATGGTGAAGAAAAATTAGCTGCATTAACAGCAAATAATCGTACTGTATGGGCAAATGCAAGAAATAATTATTTTTCAAAAGGTATCAATAAACAAAGTCTTGATGCTATTGAAAAATCAGCTTTTGTTGTTGTACTTGATGATTATCCATATGAATATGATGCAGTAAATATATTTATATTGTATTTATATATAAATATTTTATTTTATTTTTATTTTAATATTAATTTTATTTTATTTTATAATAATTAATACAGACATGCCCAGAAAAACTTGATCAATATGGTAGAAATTTATTGCATGGAAAAGGATATGACAGATGGTTTGATAAATCATTTAATTTATGTATTGGTACAAATGGAAGAATTGGATTTAATGCTGAACATTCGTGGCAAGTATTACTACACATATACCTATATTTAATATTATTATTATTATTATTATTATTATTATTATTAATTTATTAATTTATCAATATGTCATTATATTTATCATTATTTTAAATAAATGAAATAAAATAAGCAGGGCAGATGCAGCTGTGATGTCACATTTATGGGAATATATATTCTCTGAAGATTTAGCCAACAATGTGTAAGAATAAATTGAAAAACAAAAAACAAAAATATCAATTAGTAAAATTAATAATTACTATCAATAACAAATAAAAATAATAATATTATTGGCTATTGTAATTTTTCATCATCATTATCATTATCATTCTTGTTACATTTAATTTTATATATTTTCTTTTATTTTATAATATTTCAATTATTAATTATTAATAATAATTAATAGGGCTGATGCACCTGTGATGGGAGCCTTGTGGGAATTTATTATTGGTACTGATGTTGTGGATGGGTAAATCAATCTCTTTTCTGTATATTTAACTTTTTTCTATCTGTTTTATTGCTTTTAACTCATATTGGTCATTTGTTTGTTTGTTTATTTTATCAATTCAATTATTATACATAAATATGTATATTTTATTTTTTTAAAATTAAATAGATACAAGGAAAATGGTCATACATTTGGAAGTATGGAAATAAAATTAACTCCAACACGTCTTCAATGGGATTTAACAAAAGAATGT
The DNA here is from genome assembly GCA_011426435.1 of Lysiphlebus fabarum. Lineage (NCBI taxonomy): Eukaryota > Metazoa > Arthropoda > Insecta > Hymenoptera > Braconidae > Lysiphlebus > Lysiphlebus fabarum. The sequence goes on from WSYQ01000060.1 coordinate 561,641, forward strand.
ATTGAAACAATTAAAAATTCAGCAATGGTAATATAATATAATATAATATAATTATAATTATAATTATTTAAAATAAAATAAAAAATAAATGCAAATAATTAAAATTTATAAAATTAAAATTAGTTGGCTGAAAATTTAGTAAATGACGTTGATTTACGTATATATGTTCATGATAATTATGGAAAAGGATTTATGAAAACTTGTTCAATGTCACCAGATGCATATATACAAATGGCATTACAATTGGCATATTATCGTGATGCTGGAAAATTTAGTTTAACATATGAAGCATCAATGACAAGACTTTATAGAGAAGGTAGAACAGAAACAGTTAGACCATGTACAATTGAATCAACTGCATGGGTTAAATCAATGCAAGATACAAAATCAACTATTCAAGATAAATATAATTTAATGAGAGCTGCTGTTGATAAACATCAACGTGGTTATCAAGATGCAATGTGTGGTAAAGGAATTGATAGACATTTATTTTGTTTATATGTTGTATCAAAATATCTTGAAGTTGATTCACCATTTTTAAAAAAAGTATTGAGTGAACCATGGCGTTTATCAACATCACAAACACCACATGGACAAACATCAAAATTAGATCTTAAAAAATATCCAAATTGTATATCTGCTGGTGGAGGTTTTGGTCCAGTTGCTGATGATGGATATGGTGTATCATATATTATTGCTGGTGAAAATTTATTATTTTTTCATATTTCAAGTAAAAAAAATTCACCAGCAACTGATTCAAATAAATTTTCATTACAAATTGAAAAAGCACTAGCTGATATTAAACATCTTATGATTTCATATCAAAAATTATCAAAAAAATAATAATATTATCCATAGGTAAATCTACGTATGTTTTATTGATTTATTTATTTGATTTTTTTTTTTTTTTTATATACCTATATATAGAATATATATAATGATAATCTGGCACAATTACGTTTACCTCTTTTTTTTTTATTTGTTTTTATATAAATGTAAAACTATACAATTATATAAGATATTATATATATACCTATATATATATATTGCCAAGTTTGTGCAACTTATCAATGCAAAATATTATTAGATAGTAGTTAAAAATAAAAAAAAAAATTTATATATTTACATATACATGTATATTATTATTATTATTATTATTATTATTATTATTATTAATATAAATTAATATTTTGAAATTTACTTATTTATTTTTTTATTTTTGTGCCTATATTTATTTGACAATATAACATTACGTAATGTTGATGATAAAAATCTCTTATTGACAGTTTCTTTGGGTTTAATCCAGCCACTTGGACCCATTGTTTCAGCTCTTCTTGAACCATTTTTTGCTTCTTCAATAAGGGCTTCAACTGCAAGTCTATTTATTAATCATTAATTATTATTAATAATTCATCAATATTTTATTTTGTAAAAAACAATAATAGTAACAATAATAATAATAATAATAATAATAATAATAATAAATATAATGATACCTGTTTAATGTCTCTTCATCCATAATATACATTTACCCACAAATACGTATTGTTGTGATAATAATAATAATAATAATACGAATACAGTAATATTAGATTAATAATAGATAATATGTACATAGATATGTTTATAATTTTTTTTTCATTTTATATAAAATTGAACAAAATAGTACACACACATATTGCTAGATATGTATATATAAATAATTTAAATATGTATAGAGAGGTGTATGTATATGTATATTTTTTTTTATAAATAATATCGGTAAGGCTACTGTCTTTATTGCCGATATAAGTTGTTGAATTATTTTTTTCATCTACAGATGTCATTACTTGTTCATTTTAATTGATTTAATTATTATCAACAGAGGGCAGGTAATATCAATATCTCTGACATTTTGAAAAAATATTTAATTATTGTTTATCATTATTATTATATCACTATTTACAGGCACACACAGGCACACATATGGTAAATATATTTAACAATTGGATGGCATGTCGTGGCTCATTTGTTTTTTTGTGTATCCTAATTATTATTATTGTTTGACGTGTGGTCAATAATTGAATCCATTTAATTTTATATTAATCATTGACTCAACTGTGTCATCTGATTTTTTTTTGGGAATATATTTTCAAATATTAAAAATTAATCAAGGTATGTTTGTTTTTATTATAGTTTTTTTATTATATTTAAAAAAAAAAAAAAAAAAAAAAAAAAACAACACGTGGTAATAATAAATAATACAATTAAACCTATACTTATACCTATTATTTTTATATACTCAACAGATTACTGACAAAAAAAAAAAATAATTGTGATATGTTGTCAAATAATAATATTGACAAGGACTTGGTGCCTATTAAAGCACATTATTTTTTATATTCAGCAGGTTTGTATTATTCCTATAATTATAATTATTACAATTATATTTAATAATATAATAAATTACTTAATTGATTATTAAGGTACTGGACCACTTGTTGTATTTCTTCCATTAATTGCAAAACAATTGGGATTTTCTGGTATTCTTGTTGGATGGATTTATTTTATACTACCAATATCTGGTCTTGTTGCCAAACCATTATTTGGTATTTTGGCTGATCGTTTTAAGCTCCATAAAATTTTTTTTATTGTCTTTCAAGGAATTTTATCTGTTGCATTTTTGTCATTTTATTTTATACCTGAAATACCAGTAGTATTAAATGTCAATACAACACTCAGCTGTAATAGTGGTGAATTGTTTACTAAAATTTGTCCATCAAATGAATTTTTAAAAGAAACAAATAATAATGAAATTGGTCAATTGCATGTAAGTTTATATTTAATTTATATTATTATTATTTCAGTAATTTGATATACAGATTGTAAAAAAAACAATATTTTATTATTTTAGCTATCGTGTATGGGCTCATCAAATATATATAATGAATTGTGTAATGGTTGGAAGGAAGATAAATATTGTTCTTATGTAAATGAAACAAATATACCAACACAATTTAATTTTACTGGAAAATTTAACATGTCTAAAAATTTAATGGTAAATATATGTATACATTAATAGTACTTATATTATATTATTATTAATAATACAACAAACATTTTGATAAAATAATTAATTAAAATTTTCTTTACAGATTAAAAATTGCTTGGAAATTAAACTGGATAGTTTTTTCATGTCAAATAAACAAGTTGATAAAATAATTATCAATAATACTAATTGGAAAAATCCAATGTGTAATAAAAATATTGAGACCAAATGCAATACAAGTTGGACAAATGTAACATCAATCAAAGATATGCTTATTAATGCAAATAAAAATAATAATAATAGTGATAATGATACAATAAATTATCAATTTTATTTATTTTTGTGGGCTGCATTAATCAGCTGGATTGGAATGGCAGTTGTTGTTGTTATTGCTGATGCTATTTGTTTAAGTATACTTGGTATGTATATCTATATAGGATATTTTATTTTCAAGTAATATTAAATATAAGTAGGTATATCTATAATATTTTTTTTTTTTTTTTTTTTTTTAGGTGAGAATAAACGTGATTGTTATGGAAATCAAAAATTATGGAGTTCTATTGGTTTTGGAGTATTTGGTATTGCTTCTGGTTTATTAGTTGATTTACTAAGTAATAATCCAAATCAAAAAGATTATTCATGTATTTTTTATAGCATGTTAATAACAATGATATTGGACATGATTGTTTCAACAAAGCTCAACAAGGTACTTGATGTATATTTTATTATTGTTATAGGTATATCTAGTATAATATATCATTTGTATAATATTAATATTATTTAATTATTTAGAAATCATGTGATCCAACTGTTACAAATAATCCCTCTGTTTTATGGGAATTTGGTACTGTATTAAAAGAGCCACGTATTATTGTATTTGGATTTTGGTGTATTGGTGCTGGTATTTGTACTGGTGTTATATGGAATTTTTTACTTTGGCATACTGAAATTCTTATGGATAATGATAAAACATGGAAAACTACACTTTTAAGTTTAATGACTGGAATTCAATGTTTTATTGGTGAAGTACCATTCAATTTTTTATCCGGAATTTTATTAAAAAAACTTGGTCATATGAATTGTATGAGTATCATTCTTTTATTTTATGCAATTAGGTAAATTTATTATAAATAATAATAATAATAATAATAATAATAATAATATATTTTATTAATGATATAATTGAATATTTATTTATTTAATTTTAGATTTATGGCATATAGTTTAATACAAAATGCTTGGATTTATTTATTTATTGAAATTCTTCATGGTCCAACAACTGGTTTAACTTGGCCAGTGATGGTGATGTATGGTGATAAAGTTGCACCATCTGGTATACGTGCTACAATGCAAGGTTTTATTGGTGCTATTTTTGAAGGAATTGGTAAAATTATAAATTTATATATTATTATTATTATTTTTTAAATAATATTTAATTATTTTTTTTTATAAATTATTTAAGGTGTTGCATCAGGCAGTTTAATTGGTGGTTGGTTAATGGAAATTTATGGTGGTATTATATTATTTAGAGTATTTTCAATTGGTGCTCTTGTATGGCTAAGTATTTATTGGATACTACAATTACTTTTACGTCAAATTAAATCATATCCTCTTCAACAAGGTCATAGTCGTAAGTAATCAAGTATATAATGATTATACATTATACATATAAAAACATGTATTATTAATTTTAACAATTTCAACAAATCAATTTATACTTATACACATATAATTTAATAAAATTTAATTTAATAATTGTTTATTTATTTATTTTTTTTATTTTTTTAATTAAATCTGTTCCATATACCTAAATGTAAAAAACCATAATATAAAATAATAATTAAAATTTTTTCAGACTTGGCAAGTTATGCCACACCAATTGATGCTATTCACATGACAATGAGTCAAGAACTCCAAACATATTAGTATTATTATTATTATTATTATTATTATTATCGTTATCAATTAATAGAAAGCATCATATCAGAATAAATGATATTATTATTGTTGTTGTTGTAGGTATACATATATCAAGTGAATATTTATAGGTATAATTTAAGTATTGATATATGTTTGTATTTTAATATATTTTATACAAACTTATTGGTATTATTATTATTATTATTTTTAATATTTTGATAAATGTAAAAATGTGTAATATAGAGTGTATTTGAAGAACAATTGACAGAGTCTATTTATTAATAAATTATATATTATAATTAAAACACTGACATCTAAAGTAATGTGCCTATTGGTTGTAGATTTTGTAAAGTGACTAAACAGTAAACAGCAGCTGATATTAAAATACTAAGGCACATCATTTTAATATTAAAATTAAACAACATATGCTTATGTTAAAATATAAGTGAGGCATCTGTGTTGTCCTGAATCATATTTGAATTTGGAAATAAATAATTAAAGCAGGACAACACTTGTTAAAGTATAAATGAGTCCTCTGTGATGTCCTGAATTATATTTTAGAATTATAAATATTATTCATATGAAAATATCTCTTGTAAAAATATAAATAATGTCTTTGTGTTTTTCTAAATTATATTATACAGGATAATCATCATTCAGTAAATAATAGTAAACATTAAAGTGTTTTTTATATCACAAACCGCCTCTTATGAGATTGTCATTATCTAAAAACAAAAATATACTTTTAATTTCATATAATTATGATATAATAAAATCCAAAATTTTATCAGATTCACATCCCACTTGGTGTATTGAATATTAAACGACAAGCTGGATAATTTACTTAACAAAGTAAATATAAAATATTTAAGAACTTTTTTAAGAACTTTTTTCAGTACTTTTTTAAGAACTTTTTATGATGATTGATCCAATTGAAAATATCATTGAAAATGTCATTGGTTAATGATTTTTGATTTTACAATTATAAATGTTTATGTTGAAACACAAGTGTCATTCAATGCAATAATATCATCATGATTTTTTATAAAGTCACATCTACCTTACATCACATTCATTTTAAATACTTGTATTTAGAATTTTATTTAAAATTCAGTATAGCATTTTATGTAGGGTTTTTATAAATTCTTAAACCAATGATATTGATTTTTTTTTTTTTTTTATTTTCAAAATTAAAGTAATAATTCAAACATTATTCTTTTAAAATAATATCAATATTTTTATATTTTGTAATAAACCTTCAAACTTCAACAACAATTAATATATTTAATAGTATTATATATTTAACAGTTAAATTGAATTGAAAATAATAAAAATATTTATTTATATTTCTAAACAATTTAAATTTTTTAAAACGATAATTTCTATACTTATATTATTAATTTTAATTTATCAATTATCAAATAATAATTTTAAAGTTTAAATAAATTAATTAAATTGCTTAACAATTTTTTTTTTCATAAAATTTAACTTTTCTTAAATTTTGATAACAAATAGTAGAGCTTTGATAAATTTTTGACCAATAATTGAAATATTTATTTATATTTTTGAATAATTTAAATTTTCTGAAACAATAATATCTATACTTATGATATAGTATGATAGATATTATATGATAACTTTATTTACAAACTATTTAATGATAATTCAAATTTTAAATGTATTATTTTAATAAAATTTAAATAAATTTAATTAGTTTTTTTCAATATCATTGTAAATTCTTAAATTGGCACACATTTTCGTCAAGCATAGGCGAAATTCCGTCATCGTCAATGGTTCACCAGGTATTTCTTTTGAAACAAATTCTAAAACAAAAAATAATAAATAGTCAAGTTACATATATACATATATAATTATTTAAAAACATTTATGATGTTACTTCGAACAGCAGATTGTACGTCATTCGGAATTTTTTTTCTCCCTTGACGTTCGGTAGGGATCATTTTTCTTAATTTTTTTATTTTTATTATTTTTTTCATTAATACAGTTACGAGTTTTCTTGGTTTCTTAATTTTTTTTTTTCTTATTCCTTGAAGCTCGTGACTGTGAATGAAAACAGGTATTCCTGGAACAAGTTTTTCACGATGACAACCTCCACGATTCCAAGAATACTTCCTAATTACACCATCATCATTGTTATTATTATTATCTTTATCATTAATATCATCATTCTCATTATTATATTCATTATTTTTATCATCGTTGATTTTGATGTTATTATGAACATCATTATTATCATCAATATGAATACCATTATTTACATTATTATTATTATTATTATAATCATTGGTATCCTTCATTGTAATTGTCATCATTATTATCATCAGCATCAATAGTTTTGGTACTGTTCTTCCATATAACCATTAAGTAAGCCATTTTTGAATCAAAAATATTTTTTTCTATAAAAAAAAAACCAACAAATGTTATATGTGTCAATTAAATTTTCAATTATTATGTTTATTATAAAGTTGATGAATGTGTTGTATATATATTTACCTTGGTGTTGTTTTTGTTGCTTTGGACCAATAATTGGTAAATTGATGGTTATTTATGGCCAGTGTATATTATATGAATAAGACTAGAGACTACAGACTAGTAATATGCATATGCATTTATAATTAACCAATCGCTAACAGTATAAATATATTATGTTGAATTACCAGCTGTCATTGACAATTTGCAATGCTCAGAATATATCAGTTTAATATCATGTTTATTGTCATATTGTTGTAATGTATTTATAAAGAAATATATTTCATAGATTAAATAGCACATTTTATAATATCACATTATCATCATGATAAAAACAATAAATTGTATATTTCAAGCTGTTTGAATGGCCCCGCCAAAGCGTTAAAATGGTCCTTAATGCTACATTAAATATATATGCTACATCCCTTGGATTCTTAGGTACATCCACCCGTGTCTCTCATTGTAATGCTACATTTTTCGAATGCTTCGCTACAAGATGAATTTGTTGTCAATGCTACACCATTTTAATATGCTACATCCATCGTATGTTCAGCTACGTATATGTGCCTGTTGCTAATAGTATATACATATTGAAAGCTCCCTTAAAACATGAATAGGTCGTCTGTGCTACATCTCTTTTATATGCTACAGTTCACTCCTTAGCTACATCCCTTGCCTATGTTTGATATTTGTGTTAGTTGATACATAACCTTTGCCGGTTGGATTTTAACCTGTATTAAGATATATGCGAAAAAGATGTAGTTAACAAAACGGGATGTAGCTAAGGAAAAAGGGTGTATGGTAATAGAAATGGGTACATGTACCTCGAGAGTCGTTCTGGCTAGGTAAAAATTGCTTGAGGATGTAGCTAAGGAAAAGGACGTCTGTACAAAAAAGGATGTAGCTAAGGAAAGATTGTAATCATAAAGTAGAAGCGTGAAATGTAGCTAAAGCCACGTGTCCGTAAGATGAAAGGATGTAGTTAAAGAAAAGGACGTATGTTCAAAAAGGGTGTACCATTAATGTAAAAGCGTAAATTGTAGCTTAAAATGTGTGTCGATAAGGTAGATACCTGCATAGCTGCCGGATAAAGGCACAGGTAACATACAAAACGTAAAAAAAAGGATGTAGCATGTAGCTAAGCTGTATTTATGCAAAGGGATGTATCTATAACAAAGGATGTAGCATGTTGTTAAGCTGTATTTATGTAAAGGGATGTAGCTAAGGAAAAGGATGTAGCATCAAACTGCGTCGGTAAGGTAGGAATCTACACAAACAAAGCAAATAAGCGTCCCGGTAAAGTAGAAAACTGCAGAAGACAATGCTACACCGTAAGCACTATGCTACATCCTTTTCCTTAGCTACATCCTTTTCCTTAGCTACATCCTTTTCCTTAGCTACATCCTTTTCCTTAGCTACATCCTTTTCCTTAGCTACATCCTTTTCCTTAGCTACATCCTTTTCCTTAGCTACATCCTTTTCCTTAGCTACATCCTTTTCCTTAGCTACATCCTTTTCCTTAGCTACATCCTTTTCCTTAGCTACATCCTTTTCCTTAGCTACATCCTTTTCCTTAGCTACATCCTTTTCCTTAGCTACATCCTTTTCCTTAGCTACATCCTTTTCCTTAGCTACATCCTTTTCCTTAGCTACATCCTTTTCCTTAGCTACATCCTTTTCCTTAGCTACATCCTTTTCCTTAGCTACATCCTTTTCCTTAGCTACATCCTTTTCCTTAGCTACATCCTTTTCCTTAGCTACATCCTTTTCCTTAGCTACATCCTTTTCCTTAGCTACATCCTTTTCCTTAGCTACATCCTTTTCCTTAGCTACATCCTTTTCCTTAGCTACATCCTTTTCCTTAGCTACATCCTTTTCCTTAGCTACATCCTTTTCCTTAGCTACATCCTTTTCCTTAGCTACATCCTTTTCCTTAGCTACATCCTTTTCCTTAGCTACATCCTTTTCCTTAGCTACATCCTTTTCCTTAGCTACATCCTTTTCCTTAGCTACATCCTTTTCCTTAGCTACATCCTTTTCCTTAGCTACATCCTTTTCCTTAGCTACATCCTTTTCCTTAGCTACATCCTTTTCCTTAGCTACATCCTTTTCCTTAGCTACATCCTTTTCCTTAGCTACATCCTTTTCCTTAGCTACATCCTTTTCCTTAGCTACATCCTTTTCCTTAGCTACATCCTTTTCCTTAGCTACATCCTTTTCCTTAGCTACATCCTTTTCCTTAGCTACATCCTTTTCCTTAGCTACATCCTTTTCCTTAGCTACATCCTTTTCCTTAGCTACATCCTTTTCCTTAGCTACATCCTTTTCCTTAGCTACATCCTTTTCCTTAGCTACATCCTTTTCCTTAGCTACATCCTTTTCCTTAGCTACATCCTTTTCCTTAGCTACATCCTTTTCCTTAGCTACATCCTTTTCCTTAGCTACATCCTTTTCCTTAGCTACATCCTTTTCCTTAGCTACATCCTTTTCCTTAGCTACATCCTTTTCCTTAGCTACATCCTTTTCCTTAGCTACATCCTTTTCCTTAGCTACATCCTTTTCCTTAGCTACATCCTTTTCCTTAGCTACATCCTTTTCCTTAGCTACATCCTTTTCCTTAGCTACATCCTTTTCCTTAGCTACATCCTTTTCCTTAGCTACATCCTTTTCCTTAGCTACATCCTTTTCCTTAGCTACATCCTTTTCCTTAGCTACATCCTTTTCCTTAGCTACATCCTTTTCCTTAGCTACATCCTTTTCCTTAGCTACATCCTTTTCCTTAGCTACATCCTTTTCCTTAGCTACATCCTTTTCCTTAGCTACATCCTTTTCCTTAGCTACATCCTTTTCCTTAGCTACATCCTTTTCCTTAGCTACATCCTTTTCCTTAGCTACATCCTTTTCCTTAGCTACATCCTTTTCCTTAGCTACATCCTTTTCCTTAGCTACATCCTTTTCCTTAGCTACATCCTTTTCCTTAGCTACATCCTTTTCCTTAGCTACATCCTTTTCCTTAGCTACATCCTTTTCCTTAGCTACATCCTTTTCCTTAGCTACATCCTTTTCCTTAGCTACATCCTTTTCCTTAGCTACATCCTTTTCCTTAGCTACATCCTTTTCCTTAGCTACATCCTTTTCCTTAGCTACATCCTTTTCCTTAGCTACATCCTTTTCCTTAGCTACATCCTTTTCCTTAGCTACATCCTTTTCCTTAGCTACATCCTTTTCCTTAGCTACATCCTTTTCCTTAGCTACATCCTTTTCCTTAGCTACATCCTTTTCCTTAT